>JAJJWW010015277.1:0-66071 GCA_023531295.1 Papaver armeniacum
AAATTGAATAGATTTTTATTATATGTAAAGACTTGGTAATTATTCACTCATTGTCAATTCAATTTTGTCCAGGAAGTATGTGAAGTACCCAACTAGGAGTTTTAGGATAGAATGGTTTTGGACTAATAAGGTTCAGTATTTTGAAAATGTGGATGTTAATTCTGGTGGGTTGAAGGCATTTTGTGATAAAGTTCATGCATCTTTTAAATTAGCACCAAATAAGAAGGTTGAGGTGATTTGGATTGGTAATGATAAACCAGAATATATGGTTTATGATTCACATTGGTATGAGATGTGGGATAAGGCTGTTGCTGAGGAAGGGTATGTAAATTTATGGTGCAATGTTAGTGATAGGATTGTGCCTCCTGGTGATGGATGTGCTGAAACTTCTGGTATATCAAACTACAGGGACTCAACACCATCCAAGGTTATAAGAAGTTCAAGAACATGCATTAATTATGCTTCTTCACCCGATGAAGACTTGATCCGAGAGATGTTTGCCACACCAAAGAAGAAGTTAACATGCATTACATAACCACATCGAGTCGAGAAGGAGTCCAAGGATAATTAAGAGATCTGTTGATGCGATTCTGGAGGTTCTAGCAATAGCAAGAGGTTATTTGAGAATATGGATGAGTATGTGAATGTTGATGATGATGATTATGAGAATTTTGTCTTAAGTCGTTGAGACACTCCAAGTCTGAAAGGGAGTATGAGAACATTCAACTACCTAATGATCGTCGAAGATGTTTGTCATCCCAATGATGATCCTAGTAGTCCAGTTTCGATCATCGATGAAATGGGAGTTGGTGTATACTCGTGACTTTGTCAACAATTACTTTAAGGACCACAAGTGGGTTGACTCCGTACATCCAAAGCAGTATATGGAAGCAGTCAATGAAGAACAAGCAAGTGTTGTGGAGAAGGAAGGTGAGCAAGAGGATCCTAAAGGAAAAGCAATTGTTCCTTATGATGCTAAGGGTAATGAGGAGTACAATAGTGGTGAGGACAATTCAAGCTCATTGTGTAGCTTATTTGGTTATATTTTGGTAATTTTAGTTTTAATCATGGCATTAGTCTGTTTTGCTTCCATATAAAAGAATTGACAAACCAAGTCCTTATGTGTATGTAGGTGTAATGAGTACAAGTACTCAATGTATGTGGTAATGAGCCAACTCATCGAAACCTCATCCCTGGTACAACCGGATTTGAGCAAATACATGGTCCAGGATATTGATGCGAGATGGCAATGGAGATTTGTTTCACGATGCTTGATGGGAATACATTACTCATGGTTGATGTTGACACAATGTTTGTGGGAATGGAGTTTATGGACAAAGATGACTTCAAGAAGCACCTAAGTGGTTATGCCATTAAGAAGAGATTCCAGTACAAGTTGAAGCCCAATGACAATGATAGGATTAAAGTAATATGCGAGTTCAATAAATCTCAACACTTGCAAGTTCTTTATCCGGGCAAGTGTTACTAGGGGTGAACCAACTTTTTCGTGAGGAGGTTCAACTTAAAGCATACATGTAGCACTCAATCGAAGACCGGGAATAGAGCGACTAATGCGGGAATTTGTTGCTTTGAGTATTTGTATGACAAGATAAAGAGAGGAGATGTAATGCCACCTCCATATGCACTCTGAAAGATCAATTTTTACTACTCACAACACCAATGTTCCATATCATGTTGCTTGGAGAGCAAGAACTATGACTTTAGAAAGAGTCGAATGGGAGCTATGATGAATCTTATAAGTTGATTCCGACCTTTTTGTGACATGGTAAAAGCAACTAATCCTGGATTCATTGCAAATTACTCATTTGGAAGGTGAGTTTGAAGCTAACTTTAATAAGAGTTTATTTGTTATAGTAAAAGTACTATGTAATGGTTATGTATTATGTATAACCACATAAAATACTATGCTAACTTATGTCTTATGATTATGTTTGTTTCAGCTGAGGACAAATGTTTTGAGTCCATGATGATTGCATTTGCAGCACCAATTCAAGGATGGAAGGATGGTGGTAGACCATTCATTGGTTTTGATGCCTGCCACTTGACTGGAAAACATGGTGGATGTCTAATGGCAAGCTACAGGGTTTAGATGGACGAATGGGATTGTTACTCTAGCCATAAAGGTGGTAAGGAATGAATGTGGTGAATCGGCACCTATTTATGAAAGAGTTGCTGCCACATATTGAAGACCATCCAGCTGGGAAGATAACCTTTATCTCGAGACAGACAAAAAGGTCTTCAAGAGTCATTGGATGAGGTTTTCAAAGAACATTTCAAAAGATCTTACGCTTCGGTGAGTCTTACATTATTAAAGAAAACCTTGTTATTCTTTAAACACTTACTATTTAAGAACTCTAACTATTGTGATATGTTTTCAACCGATCATATGTTCAAGAACTTTAAGAGTCACTTCAAAGGATCAAAGCTGCACTACCTTGTATACAATGCTTTGCAAAATGCTACAAGGAGAGACACTTTGGAAGGTAATCTCTCTTCCTAATTCACGGTTGTCGACATTTTGGAGTCATGTTAATAATGCATTTGCATTTAATTATTAATCTTATTTATGGTATGTGTAGGCCAATATGGATGATCCGATCAAGTTGTCACCGAATTCTGCGACTTACATGATGAAGGAAAAACCAGAACAATGGTCTAGGGCTTTCTTTAACCCATCTGCATGTTGTGAGCATCTAAACAACAATTTCTCAGAGTCCTTTAACAACTTGGTTAAACCTATGAGAGACAAGCCTATTTGTACCCTTGGAATGATGTATGGCCGAACTAGTTATGGGTACTATGTACAAAAGAAGAAATTTGAGTGCAAATTGGGAAGATGGTAAGTTGGTGCCAACTGCTCAAGACTTGATTGATGAGATGCGAAATGTTGTGGAGCATTCGGGGTTAATGGAGCTATTATTGACAAGTTATATGAAGTGACTTCAAAGACCAATGCTTGTCTTTCATGTTGATGTGGTTGAGAAAACTTGTTCATGTCTTCAATGGCAACTTAGGAGGCTTTGTATGTCAACATGCGGTGTGTGTGCTGATGGACATGAGAATCAATTGGGCAGAGTGAGATTTATAACCTACTACACTTATTATTGCCCTGGTTTAATGCATCTGTTTTAGTTGTTGTACATTTATTTTTGGGTTGTTAGTGATAATGGTTACCTATTTATCACTTATTATTTCGTGGTTATTTATGCGATTATTGCAAGCAAGTACTATCATGTGGAATCTTACAAGGCAATTTATTCACTGAGATGGGGTTACTGATTGGAAGAGAAGAGTGGCTCGAGGTATGATGTGATTCTTTTTTAACTTTTCACATTTTGTCATTTTTCCCTTTGTCCTTTAATGTTTTTTGATGTCATTTAACAATATTATTGTAGGGAATCTTCTGCTTCTTGGAAAAACAATAGTTTAAGTTTAGGGTTTTCATTTGTTTATATATACTTTATAGATGCTTATCTTTATCTTCCTTCTCATTTCATTTTGCAGCCATTGGTAGAAATCAACCCACCCATTGATATGAGGAAACCAGTTGCAAGAAAAGGAAGAGAGCACATGATGAACCTCACAGTCAGAAGGTGGTCAGAACTTGTAAGAGATGCAAGATGCCTGGTCACAACAGGAGGACATGTGCTTTGGTGCACCGAGTTGGATCCAATCCAAAAACTAAAAGACAGAGAACTATGGTGGAAGGAGGAACTCACAAGACTACTTACCTCAGTTCCGTGAGAGCTTAGTACCGATAGAGAAGGAAAGTAAGAGGGGAAGAGGTGGGAGAGGTTACGGTGCATCATCTTCTCATCCTACCACCGCATCAAGTTCTCGACCTTGCCGTGGATCATCTTCTCAGGCCTACATATGCTTCATCTACTCAACCTACATATGCATCATATGGATCTAGAGGTGGAAGGGGTTCTAGGGGAGGTAGGTGCAGTGGTAGATACGTAGCAGAGACATTGAGCCAAACCATCGGTGGTCTTTGTTGGGTTGTCTCAGACTCTCTCTCAGACCTTCACAATCCCTAAACCAAAGAAGGTGACCTTCTCTGCTACTCAATGAAGACTAGTTGCTTGTAGTTAGAATGGATGTTGTGTTGGGTTTAGTTCGAGTTTCTTTGTTTGAATGGATGTTTATGGTGCTTGTTACAATGGATTTCACTGCATACTGCTTTGCAGTTAACTTAACTTAAGAAGACTTATATTAAGTAATTATTAATGGGTAATATATGTAATTAACTTAATTTCATGTCTTTATTGATTGTCACTCGATTACATTTTACATATTTAGATTGCCTATTTGCTTGCATAGTTACTGCCATTTTAGGGTTGCAGACTTTGGTTTCATGGAAAAGAGCATCGGAAAGCCATTAAAGCTAGCAGACACTTGGAACATTTGAGGTAAGCTATTCCATAGTTATGTTCATTTTTACATATATTTAATGTTACCGTGTCCCTTACATTTCTTTTTCTTGCAGAGGTTGATTAGCCCATGGACGAGTTGATTTTTGTATGGCTTTTGTCACGCAAGCAAAGCAGAAAGTGGAGATGGAAGTTTGAATTTGCATTGCTTTTCAGGTGTTGTAGCATCTGCAAACCACTCAAAGTATGGGCATATGGAGCAGTGAAGAACTTCTCACTGGATGATCAACTGTTTGAGCTTTCAACAACTTCCTCAAACCATTACAAGGTACCATTTTGCATCTAGAATAGATCCATGGACAGTCTATTGCCTCATGCATTCCTTTCTCACACATTAAACAGTGAGTTGTTGATCTTGCTAATCTTGTTGTTGCTACTTGATGTCTCCCGACGCCATCTTGCAATATTCTTCCATCTTTCCACCACCCATTCTAAACATATCAGTATATGAGGATTGTGAATGATGAATGAGTGTTAGCTGTGTCTGCAGGTGTGTGGTTTTATAGTGAAGGGAAAGTTAGATCAAGCATATCAGTATATGAGGATTGTGAATGATGAATGAGTGTTAGCTGTGTCTGCAGGTGTGTGGTTTTATAGTGAAGAGAAAGTTAGATCAAGCCGTTGGGAAGGGTCACATTTCTAACCACATAGAAAGCGCCACGTGTAACGATGCCGGGTGGATTGCCACGTCTACAAGTGCATCGGAGTCGCAGTGTGAGTGCCACGGATGTCGGGTGCCGGTGGAGTGCCACGGATGCATAGATCCGTCACATAGTCGTATGTTAACCATGGTTCAACTACCATGATTAGAAGAGACCAAGGGGTAGATTAGTCGAGATACTTTACCGTTTTTTCATTTCCTTTGTGTCGGATGGAAAAATACATATTTGTAAACACTAATTTAAAGTGTGATCATTTTGTAAATCAATTAGCGATAGTGTGACCATTTTGTAAAACACCCTTTTAGAAAAAACTCATCTGATTTTTTAATCTCACTAATTATCTTTAACTTAATCATTTCACTAATCATTACATTAACTATTATTAACACTAACTAATCATTACCCAACATTAATCGGAGGGTAATTTAGGTATTAATAGAAATATTTAGATAAGGGGTGGCCTAGATTTACTTCTAAATGTATTACTAAAAATAGGACCATGGTCCCCAAAAAAACCATGATCCTAAAAAGCGGTTCCTAAAAAATGTTTGCACTATATAGCAAAATTTTGCACCCATTCAACATTTCTTGGCCTCCCTGGCTTAATCACAAATTCAGTCATGGATTAATTTGTTAGTGTACCAATATCATTCCAACAGCACTAACTTTTCCCCAATTATAATTTATCATTTGAGGGCTTGCCAACCATCAAACACCCTGATGATGTATGAAAAGAGCCGCAAAGTTTCTTCTATATACCCGAGGAGACGCATCAGAAACCTGTATTTGACTCTGCAATTTACTACGTAGCTAGTTTCTATTAAGACTTCAGATGGGGATTTTAGCTTGGAAATCAAAGAACCCGAGTGTAGGTGCAGCTTCTACTTTAAACTTCCGCTTCACCCACATCATGAAGGATGGGAGAGAAATTTGATTACCCTGTGATTTTCATGAAAAATGAAACTCCACAAAACCGGAGTCTGGGATGCCAGGATCTGACTACTCGCTACTTTCCGTCAGGTAAATGGATCAAGCTACAAGTAAGAAGCAATTACAAATTTATGATGATTTTCAAAAGATGTTCAGAACCAGAAATAAACAATAGTCGAATATCAAAGTAAAAGATTGAAACAAAGCTGATTATAACTTGTTTTTACCAGAACAGAATTTAGAGACACAACCAGCTGAGGCTCTTGGAAAACTTGGTATCTCTACCATAACTTCTTTTTCACTTTTCACATTTGCAGACTGGTAACCCAAATTATAGTAACAAATAGTCATCATTCGCATAAAGCTTTTGCCTCCCTCAAAATCCGTTTCACCCACTTCATCTCCCTTGGATTCCCAACTAATTGCTGAAAGCTAACTGATTTTAGATGTGAAAACAAACTATATCTTCATTATGGTGGCGGTTGAAGTGCCCTCATCATTGTTATTTACTCAACAGCATCTGCGACATCTCCTTCATCTTCATTGTCATAGATTGTTTTACGCTTCTCAATGAAAATTAAGATTACATTTGATTTCAGCTTCATCATAGCAGTGCTTTCCTGAAAAAGCTGTCACTGTCATCCTCATCACTGCAGTTCTCATAAGTCCTCGTGCTGTCTTCTTCTATTTCATCATCCATATACTGGGTAGGTGAAACAATGTAAAAGAATATCAAATTATCAGTTACTACAGACATAATAGTTATCAAATGTAAGCCCAACACTTATACTCAAACATGAGTCATGAGTTAACTTCCCAACACTTTGGCTCGCTCAATTACGAGAGTGACTCCAGATTAGGCAATGCTTTAAGCAAAGCAATCAATCTATAGTAGGTGCTTAAATTCTCAGATATGCTCAACATTTTGACATTCAAATTTCAGCAAAATTGTCTGACAAGATCGGATGTATACTATTTATCATGAGGCAGTAACAGATAAATCAGTTAGAAAGAGATAGATTAAACCACAAAAGTAGACAGAAACAGAAAACCAACTATTCTGAAGATATATATATGCAAGCTAAAATACCTGAACGGTTTCATTGTTGTGGTTTAGACATTTTATATGTGCAAGGTACAAAGTAACCGACTTAGTTTTTCTTACTGCTGTCATGTTCTTTCAGTAGATTTCAAGATGATGCTTCCTCTAGTGCTAGAAAGCAAGTAAGACAATTTTTTTTTGGAACATAACCAGAGTAGGGAAACACAAGCCTCGGTTGCATCAACTATGAAGGCGCAGTCTTGTAAACCCATCCTCATCGTCACACAGAATATAAACTTTCCAAGAGCCTATTTAGGGTGAAATAGAAACTCCTAATACTAAAACTTGGAGGGGGCCCAGAATCAATTCTTCGCTGACAGGGGAATTTGAAAACAGTTCTACATTCCAGGACTCATTGCTTTAATTTCAAACCACCAAGTTTAAGGCGTGAGTCTTCAGAAAATTAATTACATTTAGGGAAGGCTGGATACTGAAAGTAGTTAGCTCTAACGAAATCAATGACTCTGAGCAAAAAGAGATGGGGGAATAAACACTGACTGGTTTTGTCTTATGCAGACTGGAGCTCTTTAACATTACCCATTAATAAAGAAGATATCCAAGAATGAAACCTGGATTCATTCAAGTGGTCACCCCATGGTCTGAGTCGACTTGTTTACATTCTACAACTTACACGATGCAATGTTCATCCACAAAATCCATGAATTTCCCAGTCTCGAAGAATTGGTGAGTGCGATTGGAAATCGAAAAATCCAGATCAGGGAAATTATCCAAAACTTTGTTTTCATCTTTTTGATGATATTATGCTAGTGCGAGCACAACATCTCTTGATTTCAAGCGAAAGAAAGGATCTGATGGAGAAGCGAGTCTGGCAAATTACTGATTCCCTCCTTTGCCGCCCCTCACGTGATGAGTGGCCCCTTGAAATAAATTAACAAACAAGAACAAATCTTTTATACTTACACTGTATGAAAAAATTCTATAGCTATGATTTTAATTTGATTCTTCACTTAAACCCCAAATCACAAGAATAATTGACAGTTCAAAACTACTACAAGAACAAGGATATTGTTAAGTGAACACTAAAAAAAAGAATGTAAGTGAAACCCAGATTGAATTGAACAAGTTGTATTAGGGTTTTGTTAATGGAAACGAAAACAATTTAAACATGGAATTGAAGATTGAAGTCAGTGAAAACCTGAGACTGAATTGAACCAAGTTGTATTAGGTTTCTACACGGGAAATGAAAACAATTAAAACATGGAATTGAAGATTGAAGTCATGGAAGAGAAGAAGAAACATACCTTTAAATCGCAGCAAGAACACTGATTTCAGAAGAAAATAAATTCAGCAGACAGGTCTTTAGAGTGTAGAACGAGGAAAGCTGGAGTGAGAAAAATGAAACGTTCAGCTTTTCTCTCCTTTTTAAAGAGTGTGTGTCTTACTGTGGATCTCATGTGGGTTTTTACTCTTAATAGGGCCTATTCCAAATGACCATCCAAAGTTTAAGAAACCAACATTGTTGATGAAATTATGTTAATCAATCGCCACTAGGGCAGCATTTATCCGCTATTACAGATTTAACCGGGGACCAATCGTATTTATGCGGATGATGCCCGTACCGCTCGCTAATGGGTTGGACGCTGATGAGATTTTTGAAATCCAACGATCATTTGGATTGGACCCTGATGCAAACCTTGAAAATCCGTTAAGGCATCCATACCCGTTAGATTAAGGGTATTTCTATAGTTTTTAGAAAATATATGGATAGTTTTGGAACTTTTAAAGTGTTTGCTTGGAGTGTTGTCCATAGCATTTTAATATTTATATACATATAAAAGATAGCAAATTAAGAATTCCAACATACCAAATCACAAAAAAAGGCTTCATGAATCAAGGAGACTGAGTTAACTCCCGCTTCTCAATTTTTTTCTTCATGATTTCACCTATTTTTGCTTAATCATTATATATATTACTCCCTGATCTCCTTTTGGATTCTTTTAGCTATCTTTTATCATGGTTTGAATGCTCTAAACTTTCTGATTTCTGCTTTTAATCCCTTTTGCTATTTCTTTCATTTTTCTTATTAAGTTTTCTTTTCATGAGTCACTAATTTAACCTGTGTTTTTCCAAGATGCGTTTGGTAGCCTTTGTGCTCACTTCAATGGCGTTTGCCATTTTTATTGTGCCCAAAGTGCCGCCATGCGAGCTTGCTCAAGATAAATCGTTTGGTTTCATGGTCTTTCTATGATATTGTCACCGGATAACGTCAAGAAGTTTCGAGTCCGTTTCAACCAAATAAACCAACTAGTCACAAATTCCGCCTTTACACTCCGCTCAAAATTTCCTCAAAGCCACCATAACCCCACAAACGAAGTTACTAATCTCCTTAGTTTTTGCATTATAATCTACAACTATACTTTCCTTAGATACCCCAAGCCAAAATACTCTATCTTTACTGTGTATAATCAGGATTATGGAAACAAACTTTCAACATCTAAATCTATAAACCCTAGTGCTTGCAGTCAACTTGAGAGCATATCTTATTCTACTAGCCACAACCTTTGCAAAACTAATCTCATTAGGTATAGTATCATGGGTGAAGAAAATTATTCTCAAATGGGTGATCCGGTGAACAAATTCAAACAAGCTACTCTGGATCTGGGAGATACCAATGATATTGTCATTGTTCAGAAAGATGACAACAATGAGAAGGATGATGAAGAAACCAAATGGAATCTAGTGCACCTGTGAAAGTACTATCGAGGAGAATGAGTTTGATCCGTGGAAAAATACATTCTATTACTTCTGGCCTTGGATGACGAAGATGATCTTAGAATTGTTGAAATAGATCCAAAATATCTTCATTTTCAGTTCAATAACCGGATTTGCTAAACAAAGTCATTAATGAAAGACTTGACCATCAACAAGAAACTCTCTGGGTTGTTGATGATTACATCCTAATCGGTTTACACCTAAAAGAATGGGGTTTCCACTTGGATCCAAATATTTCTCTTTACCCGAACATATGAATGCTAAAATTGTTAGAAAGATCCCATGGAAATAATGGGTGAAGTGGTTGTTATTGAACCAAAAGATGTTGTACATGTCGAAGTGTACTCCGTGAAAGTTTGCGCCAACATTGATTTAACTAATCCTCTCTCGCAGGAGTTAAAGAAATAACAAATGCCGGTTTATCTTGGCCGGGATTAACTTTTACTATGAAAGACAGCCAAAATGGTATTCTCAGACCGACACAGATTATAATACAACATCGCAAAGTTGCTTGTGGCGAAGTCACATTTATCTGGCAAAGGCTCATGAAAAGCCTTATTTTTTTGGCAAATTTAGCAATCAGAGGAAGACTGTTGTTTCGAATACCAACACTGTTTTTCCTACTTCTCGTAAGAGTCAGAAGAATTTCTCCAAGAACACTGTTTTCCCCAAAATTTCCGCAGCTACCAACATGGATTTCTTCAACAAAGAAAGGGGTCTAATAGTGCATAAGATATAAGACTAGAAAAACTACTTAACTCCAGCTGACCCTAATCCTAGTAACTCAGAAATAAACTGCTTCAGCCCACTCGACAATATCCAGATGGCTGACAGATCCAGGTGTGCACAATCAATGAGACACAAATTGTTCCTCGCATCTCTTGAAAATCATGTATTTCCTACACTTTTATCATCGAATTTAATTTACCGTACATTTGTTTCTTTCATAATCTCTCTTTTTAACAATTTTGTTTTTTCACGTCAATTAGTTTTCTTCTTTTCCAAGTACACTTTTCAATTTCCTGAATGCATTAAACACTACTATAGGTTCTACATTCTTTACTACAAAAAGTGTTTCAAACATTATTTAGGTACTAGATATCTTATTCTGTTTTTGCTAGTTTGCCACTTAAATTTTTTAAAAACCATGAAGATAATCTCATGGAAATGTCCAAGGTCCTAAAACTTCTCTATTTAAATCATTTGGCTTTGACTTTAGTTAGATCTCACAACTCGATATTATTTTTTATGAGACTAAAACTTCGCAGAAAAAGTAAACCACTTATAAGTCATCTCCAATACCCAAACCAAGCCTACACGGTTTCCATAGGTTTGTCAGGAGGTCCTGTTTTACTCTGGAAAAATGGTTTCTCTTGTGACCTTTTAGATACTAGTCACAATATGTTCAACCTTGCAGTTCAACATGATTCAAGCAAGCCAGAATTCCTTCTTACCTGTATGTATGGATTTACTGACTATGCTAGGAAAAAATATCAATGGGATTTCATGAAGAAAAACTAGTGAAACTCTAAGATCCTGGATACTAGCAGTGATCCAATTTTCATCTTTTTGATGATGTTCCAAACAAATTTCTTCCTCCTTCGGAATGGTCTAGTTTATAACATTATTTAGAACTTATGGCTTCGAGGACATTGTTTATAGGAAAATTATACCTCGGTCTAGTAACAATTTAGGGAGCGGGTATCGGGAGGTCAAGGATTGATATGGCACTAGGTAATAGTGATTAGAATTATTATTTTCCTCATTCTCGATTAAAGCATCTCACCCAATTTGGCAGTGATCATACCTATCATGTTAGTTTCTAATTCTTCTACTCCTACTAGTTGAAACCATTCAAATTTTTCTAACTTGGTTGAATGATGTTAGTTGTGCAACTGTTATTGAGAATGCTTGGAAAATAGATGTTACTAGTTCTCCTAGTTTTCAACTTGTTAAAAGATTTCAGTCCACAACAAGGGAACTTTCTTTATGGAATAAAAATCATTTTGGTAATATCAACCAAAAGTTGATCACCCAACAAGAACTTGATGTACTTCTTAATCCTTTAACCTCCTTCCGATGAGAATCATAACAAGATACTTAGAATATCAACAAGGATCTTTCTAAATGGCACAAATACAAACCGAATTTCTATTAGCAGTAAAACTGTGATCAATCTATCAAGGATATGGACAATAACAACAAGTTTTTTTTTCACAACAAAACAACAGTAAGAAGAACCAACAATATTGATTCTTTTTAAGATCAAGTACTAATATCTGGCCGAGATTCTAGGAAAGAGATTTCATAAAAGATCTCACATCTCATTTTAAGGATATAAGTACTTCTACGATATCAATATGGATGAAAATTTATTCATGATTATTCCTTCATTATCACCGGGCAGAGTAATTCAATGCCTACAAGAATTCTTCCTATCAAGAAATACATGACATCAGAAAGAAAAGATGGGAGAATCGGAGTTCTCTGTGCCCCGAAGGATTCTAAGCCGTTTTTATAAGAGTCAATGAGAGTAGATTGGAGAAGATGTTTGACGTGATCAGGTTTTTTTGAAACAAAGCACATCCCGCGCATCAATAAAACATACATTTCTCTTATTCAAAAAGAAGTGTCTATTTGTTTGGGCAGATTATGTATCAATTGGTCTATGTAATACTTCATAAGTGATAATATCAAAAATCATTGTGAATAGGACTAAAACCTTTCAGGAAAAATTATTTCACCATATCAGCCGCTTATGTCTCTCGGGAATGGCATGAGTAGATTGTCATAGCACAAGAAATAATTCATTATATGAAGAAAAAGGGGATGATTGGTTGGACGGCTCAAACTAGACATGTCAAAGGCTTTGACAAACTAGAGTCTGAAGTTCTTACTTAAAGTTCTCAAGCATTTTGGTTTTACAAGATTTCGTGATCCGATAAATCAATGCATATGCTAACATCTCTTTGTCTATAGCCGAATAGTTCTCCTTGTAAGGAATTTCCCCATCCTGCAGAGGTATAAGACAAGGTGATCCCTATCACCTTATCTTTTTATCTTAGCAATGGAGTTTTTTCTAAGGCATTTAGTTTCTCTGCCAACAAGATAACAATTATTAAAGGTATTAAAGTGGTCATGTAATTCTCCAAACATTAATCATTTGTTTTGTAGATGATCGCTTTGATTTTCAATACAACAACTAATTCATTAATAACTCATCAATATTCTGATAATTTTACACTCAACTGGGCAGTAACAAAATTTAGAAATATCACCATTAAAGAAAAAAACCAAACTGAGGTATGCAAACAATCTAGTTGTTGCTTGAGTATCCGCTAGATTAAGTTGTCATAAAATTTGTTTAAATGGTTTTTCCGCTCTAATATTATTTTATATTTTATTTGGATGAAAGCGAAAAAGAATGGTCAAAGTTTATCATTTTTCAGCAAATCTACTAGTCTCGAAATTAAAATTAAAACAAAACTTCCTCCCTTAAAAGATTATTTTGGAGACGAAAAAAGAATTCTGCTCTGCCTTCCCTTTTTATTAACATAAACGGAAGTTTATTAGTAGATGTCCATTTTAGTGGGGACCCTATTACTTGGGCACTAAGTATGTAACTCTATAAATAGAGTCCCGAACCTTTGTAAAACATACACATTAATAGAATTTCTCTATCTCTTCCCCTACTTTGTGTCTCCTCTCTCTTTCTCTATTTATGTTGATGCCTATCTGCAAGAATGTAGCTCTAACCTCCGAGTCGTAAAGAGTTTAGTTTCTTTTTATTGTTTTTCATTGTTGGTTTGTCATCATATTCGACAAGATGATCACGAGTAGTATAAACTAATTATATTTATCACGTGGTCGAGCATAGTCTTAATTTTCGTTATTCCTGGTTCCATGATATTAGGTCATTATTTTATGGTTGGAACTCGTAAAGTTCAAAACCCATCGGATACCAAATCTTTACCGATTCGAAAGTTTTTAAGGTATTAAGGAGGGTTATATCATTCTATCATGAACGCAACTTCTAATGTACTATTTATGCGTCGGCTTTTCTCGGTCTCTTGGTTATTTATTTTTTAATCACCAACAATAGTGCATATCAATGTTTTTTCACACCGCTCTAATGAGTTTTTTTGATTGTACGATAGTTGCTCAATCGTTTTGATGATTTCGTATACAGATTCAACATGAAACAAAACTTTGCAATCTTTGTTATTTGTTTAATATTTTGTATGAGTTTTCATTACCTAATCATATAATAACTGGATGGTGGAGCCTAATACTGACATCTTTTTATTTGGTTTTCTTTTATCTTTCACGTGCTTGAACGGAGAAACCATACTGGCTTGGTTAACTAGCCTTGGTTACAGAATTTTTCAAAGTTGATCCATGGCATATAAGCTATGATAATTATGTCCTAGAAGTTTGATATTTTTTTCCTCTTCTATTTCTTATAAGAAAAGAAAAAAAAATCCATCGTAAGATGGTTTTGCACATTTCTATTCCTCTAATGAAACCGTAATCACCAAAAATTTAATTTACATGCATGGTTGAAAAAAACCTACGGCCAATTTATTCTGGTATCCTTGTCCGTCGTACAAGGATCATGTGATTTATTCATGGTTTCTATTTTTCTTTACAAGAAACCATACATCGACCACAAAAAAGTGGATTTTTCCATTGCAATGACTAAAACAACGATTTTTTACGAGAGTAAATCATATAAACTAATTGGTGCTATTTTTCTCCATCGTTTCCATAAGATTGGCATATTTTCTAAATTTTTGCCAAAAAGGAGTGAATTTTTCGACCACATAATGGATTTTTTTTTCTTTTTTTCAAGTTGGTAATGACAATGATATCTTTATTTCTTAATAAGAATCATATGAGCCAATTGATTTGGTTTTTCCCTATAGATCCTAAAGGGAATATATAATGTATCGTTATTATGATATTAACAATTGCAAACACCAAGAGTTATTGCTAAATTCTTAAGGGATATTGAGCATTTTTTTCTTCCTCATGGTAAATCTCCAAAATTTAGAATAGTTCCACTTGTAGTTGAATTGGACACTAAAGATCAAATGGTGCTAACTCTTGTTAGGCCCAAAATAATTAATTAGTTCATGTAGTGACTATATTGATCTCAATATTAATTTCTTGAATGAAATAAAGTGTCTATAATTTCATTCTTAGGTGAATGAATATCTCATCGACCCCATAGGTCATTGGAGATTTATGTTTTTCTTACTCTAACCAACGAATCAACGGTTGATTTTAAATTTGTACGCCAAGTAGACACAATATTATTTATTTATTTGGGAAATTTTTATGGATTTTTGAAGTCATTATCAATGGTCCAACCGATGTTGTTAAAATCTAGATGTTATTACTTATATATGTCTTCGATTTAACTTGACAATACTCCAACTTGTTTTAGATATATGAGATGATTATATTTCCGTTATAATCTGGGAGACTATACATTACTGATGTTTCTCCCATTTTGATCAAATCGAAAAAGGCTGTCTACTAGTAAAAAATCTCATTTATTTTCCAATAAGCTTATGCCATTTGAAAAGGAAAATCCAATCACATCTAGCAAGTATGTAGCATTTATATATGCAAATATTCTCCAACTGAGTTCATGATAATATGATTCACATTATCCAAATTCATATCTCTTCATTTGAATAATAGGAGATTATAACGCCTGTGGGCACTGTTAGAATTTTTGAATTTTTCAAGTATGCATAAACCGGATATCAGGTGAGATCGTGATAAGCTAATATGATTGTCTAATATTCATTTATGGTAGCTACTAATAAACGATGGTGGTTGTTAACCCTATCGCAGAGGAATATCGACATATGTGATTGGTTGTCATACAATCCAAATTAAGTTGGATTAGTTTCTCAATTAACGCAATTTTTGGATCCAAAACTTAAAAAATGCTAAGCCTATATTAATTACAGGCAAGTGTAGTCATAATGCGTTATACGAGAAGTTTTTCGAAAAATAATTTAAGGGTTTCATTTTTTGCTCGACACTAGGATTCATTCATTAATTGTTCTCTTTATACAATGCATGATGCGGGTAGTCTTTGAAGGACTCATATTGCATTGACACAAGAAATGTGGTCAAAGAACATATTGAATTTGTAATCTTTTGAGGATTCAAATTTTATTCTGTGCACCACCTTATTTGCTTACATAAGGTTTAACAACTTTTTATGTGTTTTTAGAAATTTGGTACAAAACTAAAAATCCGATTAATTAGTTGATGATTTCAACGTTATAAGTCTCTTTGATGAGTCCTTAAAAACACTAAAATCCACACTTTGGTTGATAAATTTATTATTTTTTTCTTAAATCTAGCTAGCTAGAATTATGCTAGCTTAAACTCGCCTTTGAGGTAAACTAGAGTTGATTTTGATGCTCGCTTTCCGTAATACTCATATAGTTGAGTTAGCATCCATAAATCGTCAAAAGTTGTACTTTTTCCTTCCTTTTTGTGTTTTGTCTCCACGTGGTTTTTCTTGACAAGGTTTTAACGAGGTAACATCTTGTTGACATTTGATTTTCATTTAAAATGTTGATATTGTGCTTTTTTTTTTTTCCTTCGCCCAAATTTTTTCCTATCGGTTTACTGGCAAGGTTTAGTAAGGCAATTTAATTCAACATGGTGGTCATCCAAGAGGAAGTTGTATCAATTTTGGTTATTTAGTGGATGCCCACATTTGATTAAACCAAGTCAACTTAATCATTATCTATGAATTTGGATTTCTTCACAAATTAATTTTTGTTCACGTATGATAAGGTATTCATATCTTGGCACTTTGTTGAATAAATTACACTAACTACTTCTGCAAATCATTTTCGAGAAGTTAGCAATCCAAGAAGCAAGTCCTAAATGTATTTAAAGAAGCATGAAGACACTACCATTAGAAGACTAACACAAAAGAAGACTTCATACTGCAAATTTCTCATGAAAGCATTTTTATCTCCAATGATTCAAGAATTTCGCTTCATCGAAATTGGGAAGTCTCAACTCAAACATTTGCATACCAAGATTTAATCAAGTACTTATCGTGGAAGCATCATAGTAAAAGAAGGAATTTTTATCCGACTATCACGTTGTACTCTTTTTCCTTCACAAGGTTTTGTCCCACTGGTTTTTCCTTATCAAGGTTTTAATGAGGCAACATATGCATGTCCAACTCATTCTAAGTTTTCTCATAATTGCACTCTTTTTCCTTCGATCGTGTTTTGTCTCTTTTGGATTTTTCCGACAAGGTTTTAGGCAATTGCTTAGATACAAAGTGGTCATCTAGGGGAGTGTTATAAACGGAAGTTTATTAGGTAGATGTCCACTTTAGTGGGACCCCATTACTTGGGCACCAAGTATGTAACTCTATAAATAGAGTCACAAACCTTTGTAAACATACACACATTAATAGAATTTATCTCTATCTTCTTACCCTCTATTTTGTGTCTCCTTCTCTCTTTCTCTATTTACAATAGTCACCAAATTTTTAATATTTGGAGCAAAGATATAGTTGTCTCTAAAACTATTTACTCTGACACCAAATTCTTTGTAAAGAATTTTTTTTTCAATGACAAACATTATAGTCTCCTTACGATAATTTTAAAAACGATATATTTCATCCTTGAAAATTTTTACTTATGCACAAACAATATTTTTTTAGGAAATTTCTTATTACGGGACAAACGAATTTGTCTGTGAAAGTTTTATCAACGACAAATATACTACTCCAAAAAAAAAGAAAACTGGCATAATATTTTTTTATCGCTATTTCTTTTTATTTCGAGACCAATTTTTTTTGTCTACACAATGTATCTTTGTAGACTAAATGCATTAGTTGATAAAACTTATTTGGAATGATTAATTGGGGGATATGAAACTAATTGGGGGATATAGTCAAGACAAAATAGGAGTCCCAATAGCAATTCCGGGGTCAAATTCTCTTATGTAATTATTTTTTAATTCCTAATTTACCCCTCACTAATTAGGTTTAGTGGTTAATAATACTAGTAAAAATCTTAAGTATTTGGGGATAGATTAGTGTGTATTTTATTTGTGTTTGGGTGAGAGAGAAGGAGGGAAAAAAATATTTGAGAGGAATTTCTTTTTTTGAAAATAAACATGATTGTGATGAGAGAATTACCGCTAATAAGAGGTTGAAAATTGATTTTTTTTTCTTTGAATCCACCATTGTTGCACCAAAAGCTTGTGTCAAGATGGTATTCAAACCAAAACCCATGCGGGCAATTGTTGGAAATGTTCATAAATTCTTCTAAGTTGATTTTTTTCCGTTTTGACTTCAGAAGCCGATTTTTTCGGTTTTGAACATGTACGGCATGGTAATCTAGTTGAGCATGCAAGATATGTTCCTAAGATAGTATTTTGCTTAAATTTCTATGCCGAACAGGATGAAAAGTATCCGTATCGTTGATTTTTTTTTCACTTGATCACCAGATTAGGAAATTCCTTTGTTACAACAGATTATGGGTCTTCATATCAACCGACCATGCCAAGAGGGACTCGATTAATTTAAAAAATTAATCCAGTGATGAAGACCATGCCGAATTGGATGAAGACCATATGCCGAACATGATACTGTGAGATGGTCTTCATCAATTTCTTTGTGATGGTCATCATCACTTTCAAAAGATGATCTTCATCACTTCCGAATAAAAAAATTGGTTTCCAAAGCTAGGAGAAGAGAATTTTATATAGAGGGGGAGAGTTTAGAATTTGAAAGGGAATGGGAAAGATTTGGTTTCAAAGCTCCACCCCTAAATAAGATTAATAAGAAGTGGAGAGATGGAAAAATGGGGATATTATTTGTTTTTTTGATTTTAAGTTTTTGATTTTATTTTGTGGGAAGGGTATTTTAGTATTTTCATAACCAATGGTCACCCCTTAGCCGAAATCATGGGTTGGGGGAAGTAATTCGTATCCCCCAATTAATTCCCATATCCCCCAATTACGCGTTCCTTATTTGGAGACCAGTTTTCATCGTCGACAAAACTTTTTTTCAATGACAAACATTATAGTCTCCTTAGGATAATTTTAAAGACTAGTGTCTTTCATCCCCGAAAATTTTTCTTTATGCACAAACAATATTTGGTTTAGGAAATTTCTTATTACGGGACAATTGAATTTGTCTGTGAAAGTTTTATCAGCGACAAATATACCAGATTCCAAAAAAAAAAACTGACACAATATTTTTTGTCACTATTTCTTTTTATTTCGAGACCAATTTTTTTGTCTACACATTGTATCTTTGTAGACTAAATACATTAGTCGATAAAAATTATTTGGAGACCAGTTTTCATTGTCTATAAAACTCATTATTACTGGCTGAGTTATTTGTCTCAAAAACCATCTTTAGAGACGGCAGTGACGATCATGCAAGACTCTCTTTAGAGACAAACACATTTGTTGGTAAAATATGATTTAAAGACAAAGTACTTTGTCGCCGGAACTTATTATTGAGAAAAAACTAAATTGTCATGAAACTATTTAATGAGAAAAGAAAATTATCGCCAAAATTGATTTTGATATCCGAATTTTTCGAAGTTAATTTTGTACTTTGAAGACAATTTACGTTAGTCATTGAAAGACATATACAACGACATAATATTTGGTGTCACCAAAATTATCTCCCGCGACCAAAAGAAGTTTCCACGACGATGATTAGACGACAATTTTTCTTTTGTTCCAAAATTTATTCGGCGACTAAACAAGGTAGTGCTGTGACAAAAATATTTGTTACTAAATGCCCATTTTCCTGTAGTGTCTTATTCAAATCCTTGGAGTTAAACCTATGAATTCCAAGGAAAGATATCTTGGTTCTCCTCTTTTATTGGGTCATTCAAAACAAGAAGCTTTCAAAGCCATTGAGGAGAATTTTATGAACAAATATTCTACATGGTCTTCAACTTCACTCACCTGCTCGGTGTCTACAATGATTAAACATGTACTTAATTTCATTCCCATATATCGATGGGTACTTTTGCTACCTAATAACATCATCAAGAAGTTGATAACTATTCGTGAGGAAGTTTTTTTGGGGATATAGTTCCAACAGAGGTACAAATCCCGTGGCTTGGCTCAAAGTTTGTAAACCCAAAGAATTTGTGGTTTGGCATTTAGAGATCTTGAAATGCTAAACTTAGCAATCGCTTTTACTAAGCTAGCATGGAGACTATGCACCCGAATCCACATGCACTGCGGGTCACAAATTATGGGTAGCAAGTACTTCAAAAATGGTGACATTTTACATCGCAAATAAAAAGTCTGAAATGGTTCTTATACATGGAATGGCATCACTAAGGTTACTTGTAGTTCAAATAACTACTTTATAGAGGTCAACAATGGAAAAAAACAAAAATTTGGTTGGATAGGTGGATTCTCGCTTATCTACTCCTCCACAACCTATCAATGATATGCACAGATTTTATCAAGAAGTAGAAGAATTAATTCTTCCTAACACAAACAGTTGGAATGTATCTCTACTCAATCAACTCTTTGATGTTAATACATCTTTGAAGATACAGAGTTTATATCTTGATATTTCTAAAGAAGACAATATGATCTGGATGCCGCAAAGGATGGAAAATTTTCGCTTAAAAGTGCTTATAAAAATCACCATGGAAAACCAGAGGTTATAATTAGTGGCAGAGTTATTCAGAGCAAATTATGGAAGTCTTTATGGAAGAGTAAACTTGCTCATCGGATCAAAATTTTTGTATGGAAATGTTTACATGAAGCTCATTCCACAAGACTGAAGCTTGGACTATATAATGACAGCATTGATACACAGAGCAGGCTACATGTGGATTAGAAGATGAGACAATGGAGCATATACTTTTCAGTTATGCTAGGAAAGTCTGGAACCTTATTGATGTTAATATTGATGAGGTTAATAACACTTTTCACAGTGTTTCAGAATGGGTCGAGAATTGTATAATGGTTGGAAATGGTCATGATGATCATAATAGGTTTTTCACATTGATCATTACTGCTTGGATAATATGGAAGGATAGATGCGATACTGCATTACAAGGAGTTATTCCTAATCCTTTTACTAGAATGCATAAGATTAACTATTATTTGCACTCTCATTTGCCTCATATGCAGTCTCACTTCATAATTCTATCATTCCTAGTATCTCACAATGGAAACCACTTTTTATAAAGATATTATATATGAAATTCAATAGATGCTTCCTTTGATTACAACACTAATACAATTGAACCGGTGTTGTCTTTTACGTTCTCATTCAGAAACCGCAAGGAATCAAAGGGTGGAGAATTAAATCCAGAGATGGGAGAATGCATGGCAATTCGAGAAGCTTTGACGTGGGCAAGGGAGGAACACTTCACAAAGATCCATATAGAAGCTGATGCGAAATTGGTCATTCAATCTATTTTAGATAATGTTCTTCTCATTTAGTTGGAAAACAGAAATCTCCTTTAGGAAATAAAACATTTATCTTTAAGTTTTGAACAATGTCTTTCTACTTATGTCAGTAGGGAAGATAACCAAGTCGCTGATTCAATCTCTAAATCAGTTAAAGAAACAACCACTAATGTTTATCTTCGTAGTAATTTCACAGAAGAGATTTGTACTCTCCTGGCAAGAGATTGTAATTTTCTTCCTACTATCAATAAAATTTGCTATTATAAAAAAAAAAAATATTTATATACATATATAAAATGTGTAGGTTATATAAGAAGTCATCTATATTGGCTTTATTTTTTCATTATAAATCTTAACTAACACAAGTCCATTGGATTATCCACACCCAATCCGTTCATCCGTGCATCCATTGGATGCAAATCCGTTAGATTTTGGATTGGATTGGATGCGGATGCCTAATTTGAAATCCATAGTAAATTGGATTGGATGCGGATAAGGTGAAAACCGGTCCATACCGGCCCATGCTCACCCCTAAATTCACCACTAGCACTGAAGAAGCTCAGTTTAAGCATTAAGTTTCAACAAATTGCTTGTAAAGAAGCAATTATGAAGATTCATAAGCTTGGACAGATTGGCCAAAAAAATGGAATGCAAATCAAATTGCTTGTAAAGAAGCAATTATGAAGATTGTCAGACAATTTCCAAAATTATAAGAATGGAGCCTTGCTTTGTGTCAAGAAATAAAACTTCTTAGTTAGAAGACTAGCTAAATTCATACAGCCATAAACTAGAGGCACTTCATGTGAACTGGTGGAATAGTTTGTTTTAACTTGGATTAAAGACTACGGATCAAACGGGATTCAGCTTTCAAGCCAGTTACAACGTGGATCAGTTGGCAGTCTACCTCTGCAAAAATACAAAACAGAAATCATTGTTTCATTTTAACGTTTTCATATGGTTTACAATTTTGTGAGTCAGGTTTATTTTGAACGAGGAAAAACAAAACGCCTACCATCGTGAAGAACAAACTTTGATCACACACCCTGGTGAAGCTCTTGGAAAACTTGGTATCTCTGCCTTAAGTTCTTCTTCACTTTTCACATTTGCAAAGCGCCAATCACAAAACCAGTAACAAATAGTCATCATTTGCAAAGCTTTTGCATTCCTCAAAATCTGTTTAAGCCAGCTTATCTCCTTTTGGGTTCCCAGCAAATTCTTGAAAACAAACTGATTTAAGGTGAGGAAACAAACATCCAGTAGCCGCAAGATCGAAAGTGCCGTAGTAGCATCTTCATTGGCTACACCCTGATCATTGTTGTCGCACTCTGCAGTGTCAGAGACAACTTCTTCGTGATTGTTGTGGTTTTTTTGAGCCTCAACGGAACCGGCGTCATCATTCTCATTGGAATCATCCCTATCACCTTCAGCTTCGTTAGTGTCTTCTTCTTCTTCATCATCAAGCATACACTAGAATTGAAATAACAAACAATAGAAAGATATTCAAAGATTAGTTATTATCGGCAAAATAAGTTAACAACTGTAAACCCAAAACTTATATGTAACAACAAAACCAATAAATACGAGTTTTGAATATGCAGAATCATCAGTTTTGAATACTTGCCTCACTAAATACGAGTGACTCCAGATTAGGTACTGCTTTGAGCAAACCAATAAATCCTATATCAGTGGATAGTACATTTGATATGTTCAATTTTTTGACATTATGAAATGTCGGCCAATTATTTGAAAGATCGTGATCAGAGTAGATAATCTGTTTATCACAAGGCGACATCAACAAGTCAGTTACAAGGAGTCAGATTAAACCATAGAAGTAGAAAGGAATGCACAAATTAAGTACTCAGCAAGCAATAATACCTTAAGGGTTTGATTACAAACATTAAGATACTTTACATGTGCAAAGGCACGAAGTAACCGACTTAATTCTGCACCATCATATTCTTCAAAGCAGATGTCAATAATTGCTTCCTCTAGTGCTGGAAAGTTAGACAAGAGAAACTCTTTGCAACAGGACTAGTATATAAGAAAGTGACAAGCCTTGCATCAATTTTTAAAATACAATCACACAAACCATTTCCTTGGTAATCCAATTATCAATTTTCAAGATTTTCAGTGTAGGAATTGAGATACAAAAAGAACTCATACTAACAGAGCACTGATCCAGAATCAATTCTTCAAGAACACGGAATTCAAAAGAGTTCCTCATTCCAGGATTCATCGGTAAAATTAAAAGAGGAAGCTTAAGGCACTTGAGTCTCGGAAAAGAGATATACTTAGAAGGCAGATATTAGGCTGAATGTGTAGCTCCAACGATACCAGTGATGCGCAAGTAAAAAGAGATAGGGGAATGGACAAGGGTAATTTTTGGGGGTGTTCTTGGCGAGGTGTAGATTAAGCTCTTTAACATTACCCTTATAACAGTAGAGATCCAACAATGAAGCCGAGATTGATTCAATTGGTGGTTGCAGCTGAGAACAAACTTGTCTACATTTGACGAATTATGACGATGCAATGTTCCATCCACAAAATCCATGAATTTGTTTGTCTCGAAGAAGTGGGGATGGAATTAATAACTAGATTCCAAAAATGAAGGGTTGGAATAGTTGTCCAAATGTAATTCCATCTTTTTGATAATACGCTAGTACGAGCACAATTCTTGATTCCAAGGAAAGAATGGATGTGATAAAGAAGAGATTCTGGTAAATTACTGATCCTATCCTGTGCTGCCTCTCTCATCATATTGATATGTAACCCCTTGAGATATTCATATACAGAGAGGAACAAAAAAAAAAAAAAAAAAATTAGAACTAATGATATTAGAATGAAAAAATGCTAAATTGAAATTACCCTAACTATGATTTTATTTTTACAAAAATCAAAGAATTCTCACTTATTACAATTTTGATTGTTCTAACTAAACCCTAAACCCTAAGATAACAAGAATTTATGATTGAATCACACTAGAGTAACAACAATGTATGGTGTTTCTGATTCTGACCGTTGCACTTGTTTGTAATTGAGAATCATCTCTATTTCAAAAACCTAGATTTCATTTGAATTTCTGAAACTGATATATTATCGCTAGGGTTTTTGTCTAGAACATTCAAATTCAGTTGAATTGAAGTAATCATAACAAGGAATACAGTGGGAAGTATTAGATGGTACCTTAATTCGATCGTCAATTCCAAAAACACGGATTTGCGGCTTCAAGAAAATCACTTCAGTCAGTAGAAACTCAAAAGAGTGTGCGACGAAGAATGAGGAGAGAAGCTTGAAAAGCGAAGGGAAGGAAGATTAGTATGCGTATGAGGCTCGTGGGGGTTGGTGTAAAATTCAACTGGGTCCGATTCAGAAACAAAATACAATGGCCATCTAAGCTTAACTCGGTCTAATTCCACTCGGTACAATAGTGTATTGCATATGGAATTTGCCAATTTTGCATTTATGTAACTAGAGGAGCAGGGGGCTACAAGGGATGCAAAACTGTCGATGACCTAGCAAGGAATCCGGAAGAGACGGAGTGTCCCGCGGTACTGGAAGCCATAAAATGGACGAAAATCAAAAATCTCAACTCCATTAGCCTCTGCAGTAATGCAAGGAAAGTCGTGATTGCTTAAAAAATAAAATGAACAACCTACGTTGGTTCAATAGTACTATTGTAGATGATTGCTATTCGCTTTTAAACTATTTTTCATTCATTCAAACTAGTCATCTTAGTAGAGATTTCAATTCTAAAACTATAGAGCTGTTAAGCATTGTAGAAGATCAGACTCTAGTAACGAGTGGTGGGAAATCACCCTGATTTCCTGTCAACTCACTTGTAATTCTAAATATCTCTAATACAATGCATTTTTCTTAGAGAAAAATAGAAAAAGAATTTGCCAATTTTTCTCCCAATGAACAAATATGAAAAATGACGAGTAAATAGGCGAAATTATTAGCTTTCCCACTGTGGTCACAAAGAGTCGTTGCTTCATGGCGTGGCTGCACTCCAACCGCACATCCTTGCTTCAATCAACGACGCTTCAAAGAGAGATGCAAAGACTACTTTGGTCGTGGCAAAGAATATATTTGAATGGTTAAATTTTAACTTAATTCCTTTGAATTCTCCATAATACCATTTTTATTTCGTTTCGCCACACCTTCTCTAGAAAATCTCATATCATCTCTAAGCTATCATAAGATTTCTAAAAATCCCTTTTTTCTCATCAAACATGGCAAGCCCTTCGCAACAATCACAATAAAAATCTGCTAGAGTTCGTGGTGCCAAGTTTACAATGTATGGAGATGAACCAATTAGTAGGAATTATATACTGTTTACAAAAGTTCAAATCATTGGTTGCGGGCAGGGCCACATCTTATAATCAAATTTTTTGAAGAAACTAACACCTTCATGGGTTATCTCATAGTTTTCATTATTAGGAAAGACGTTAGTGAACATGTAGATTTGATCTTACAAACATACCGAATGCAAATGAAGTCGTGAAGGTTAACTAGATGCGGAAAGAAGATTCCGAGAAGAGTGGCAAAGATCCCACAAAGATGGTTTCCAATATGAAACTTGTTTTGATATTCCGAGGGAACTTAACAAATTTAATCCATAAGTGTTGGAAGGGTACTAAGTGCCAACAAGATCATTAATACATGGTCCAATTTCGCAATATATTCGTAATAACGCACACGTATCCTCACCTAAGGTATTTCATCTTCACATAGTGGGTCTCCAAGTAGTCGATGTTGTTACCAATGTTAAAAGAATAAGAGGAAAGGGGTCAAAATTTAAAGGCAACAGAGACGCAAAACCCAAAAGAGCAATAGAAGGAGGCTCAAACGAGTTCAACTATTCCAATACATGGAAATGACTCCAAGAGGTAAAACTATATATATTAGAAGAGCATATTGGGGCTTGGTGTCAGGACAACTTCGTAAGAAACCATCTTACGCTATAATAACATTACATGGATTTTAGCAGGAACTTCCATGAACACTTCAACAATGAATGCACGATAACTAGGGCTGCACATTGGGTCGAGTAGGTCGGGTTTGGCCTCACCCGCCACCCTACCCGCCGATGGCGGGTATTTAAAGTCACACCCGAGTCGACCCAACTTACAACGGGTAGGTTTTCACCGACCCACTTTTCAATGGTTAGGCCTGGGGCGGTGGCGGTTTACTCATCCAGTAATTGATAAAAATTAATTTTTCACCACCATTCAAAAAATTAAATTCAAATCAAATAGCGAAACTCCTAATAAACATATTCAAATCAAAGAACATAAACCCTAAAAATCATCTTTGATTGAATCATGAGATGAAATTACCTCACGTTGTTGCCTTGTTGGTGTTACTAGTGGTGTACCTGGTGATTTGATCTTCAAGAGTGACCCCTCAACTCTAAGTCAAGAGTGGGAGAAGAGAACCGAGAGAGAGAAGTGAGAATTGAAAAGAGAAACCGAGAAAGTGGAGTCGATTAGGTATTTAGGTTGATTTAGGTTTTACTTTTCTAAAGGATTGAACGCCGAGATCATGGGATGGAAGTAATCCAAGGGTAATGGATGGCTTGGATATTTCTAGGGGGTGAGCGGGTAGGTTGGGTTTTATAAGGGGCGCAGTCATAGTCGACCCAATATGGGCGTGGTTTCAGACGGGCTATTCATAGTCGACTGCAGTTAGGCGGGCAGGGCCTGCAAGGGCAAAAACCGAAGGGTGTGGGTCGGCCCATGGGTAGGGTCGGGTTTGTAGCAAAGTCTAACGATAACTTATGTTATAGAAAAAGTGGATAAGGTGGAACAACAATCGAATGAGCGATTAAACCCTATAACCTTCTCAATATGAGAATGAGAATGACGATGCTGATGTCCCATAAGAAATGAAGAGGAATACCATCTAGATTAAATGTACTAGTTAATTATAACTTAAACATAGTAGTTTAGTGATCATTCAATCCGAAAACTAAATGTAATAATTAAGTTTTATTTAAATGTAATAGCTTAGTTTATATTTTATAACATAATACTTAGTTTAGATTGTATTGTAATATAATACTTAATATTTTAGTGACCACCGAATGTTTTAGCTTTAAGAATATCACTTAATTTAGATTGTCTCACCACGTTATATCTATTCACCACGTTATATCTATTCCAAAGTACATAAACTACTTAAAACATAATTCAAATAAAATAACATTTAATTATCTCGCCTGGGCTTTGATAACATCGCGTAGCTTAGCCCAAATGTGCACAATTAGATATTCCTTTAATTAGGTATCCGTAGAGGCCTTAAGCTTGAATCATGTTAGTGGGAAAGTTATGTCTTAATGGATGGTCATGGTGCACTATAACATTGGGCCTCAAATCTTGTCTAGATAACTAGTTCGATGGGCTCACGCCTGGTTTTCTCAATGACCATGTTATGCGTAACTATACAAAGTAAGTGGTGTAACTGATAGTGGTAAATAAGATGTCGCTCACTTAGACTTTTTGAGATTTATTTTAAGATTTAATAATAGTAACTATAATAAATAAATAAATAATTGTGTTGGGGCGCAACTTGTTTCTCGGCTCCCAAACCCTACCTATTGTACTCCGTAATCTATCTTGTTCCTAATAAAATACCTTCCATGGGTATCCATTTATAAATAAATAAAATATATACAAAATATGGTAACAAGATTAAGAGTTACCGGACTTAAGATTTCACCAATTTTCATACATATGTGGTTCAAAATCAACTGGCTCACATGATAAAGATTCATCAACTCTGATTCCTTGGCAAGGTAAATTTTGAAAGTAATTACTGTAAATGAGACATCAAAACACTTAAGATAAGCATGACCCATCGATTGAAATCAAAACCATTCAATAGAAATCATAAATCAATTCAATTTTAATGCAAAAAAAAAAAAAAAAAAAATCATATAAAGAATTAATAAAATTACCACAAAAAGAGTGAAACATGGATTCCTCCATCGTCTCAGTGATGGGATTTATTTCATCATGCTCAAAACACACTCAAAAAATATAAACATGGCTCAAAAGGTATTTTTATTAAGTAAATTATATAACACATAGAATCTATAACGCTCTATTGACGTTACTAAATTAATTATTGCAAGAAGCATTGCTAACTAAAGATAAACGAGGCTCACGTCTGCCGTTACTTAAATAATTATAATAAAACAAACTTATCATGCGTTGTTCTCGATGTTTTTATGTTCTCCAAATTTTCTTTTCTTGCAGAAGCAGTGAAACTTCCCGCAATTTTTCTTTCGGCTCAGTAGCTTCTCAACAACCTCCGCAACTACCCCTACCCTCTCTACCCCCATTTCTCGACTCGAACATCCTTTATATACATCAACAGAACCTCCAAATCCCGGAATCTCTTACTTTTTCCTCCACCCTCAAGTTATGACTATTTTTGTTTCTTTTTATATGCAGTATTTGAGTGTCGCTTTCAACACGTTCCTAACTCGATAACATAGAATCCTAGAAGAATATCTTCTCTAATGTATACCTAAACTACCGTAAAATAAACCAAAAATATCCCTAGAATATCTCTTCCCCTATTTTACCTCCAAACGGATTTTCTAGCCCAACTTCTCTAATCAAAACACTGTTATCAAGCCCGCTTGGCCCAATCAAGTTCAAACTAACAAAAACTAGCGATTCAATCTCCCTAATAGTCCCTCGAAATCAAACCCTAATTTTTCCCTGGCTACAATTATTTTTCTGCCAATTCGGAATTTATATTTCTTTAGCAATTGTCCTCTGGGTGCCTTAAGTAATTAACTGGGTGCCAATAACACTTTTCTAGGGTGTTTCCTACATACTTTAAGGTGCCTGTAATACATCTTCTGGGTGCCATTAGTAATTTTCTCCGCAGGGTGTAAATACCACTTTTCGAGCCAATTTTTCTGCAAAAGATTATTTCTCCCAAAACGCCTACAAAAACATAAATAAGCAAATATGTACAAAATCGAGCTCTAAAAATACATATAATTGAGATCAAATCAGACAAAAAATTGTGTCCATCAGTAAGCATAAATTTGTTCACTTTATTGAAGAAAAAAAATGACACGACCCACACACAATGGTCAAAGCCTTCAAATCCTTCATAAATTATTCATTTATTTGACCGCTTCATATGCTTCGAAGTCGTTGGTCCAAAACCTCGTTTTGACTATAGACTAGAACTAAAGTTCACCATTGTGGATAGATTCGGCCCGTGCCAGATAATATCCTCGCATGTAGTGATGATCTTTCATGGTCATGTTGAAGATCTTCAAACAACGATGATTTATGCAAAACATTGATATTATTTAATTTGCTCGAGAGTCCAAACAAATAATCCAACAATCATAAGTGGTCGAAGCTTCCAATATTACAGTTGGTTTTGGATAATGACCCTTATATTGATATGGCCATTTGAGTGGACATGCATGACATTCCTACTGCATGCAATCAAGACTACCTATCGTTTCTAGAAAACTCATAGTGGTGCTTTACGCAGTGATTCCATCAACATCTATGTAAGTGTTTTTTCGTAACAAAGTTGGACCAAAAAGCTCGATTACTATTTCACAAAACATTTTGAGATACCTAAATGCGTTTTTTCCCATATAGAAGTAACGCCAAGCACCCCATGACGTAACATTCGAGGGTTGCAATGACATTTTCTTCAGACTAAAGCCTCGTACATGTCGTGCATCATAATCGATAATAAAATAATGGTTGTATCCCGACAAAGCTCTGGCAATAATCTTTAAGTCAGGTTGCGGATATGCAGAATCGATGCTGAAAATAGCACCGGTAAACACAGATAAAGAATTAAAATAATCATTCCATCTTGTTGTGGTAAAAATGTCGATCTCGCCACGTTCATCTTTTAGACAAAACTTCTTGTGGCTCTAAAGACTTTGGCACAATCCCTGAATGTAATTGCAACATAAAGTTTTACCACATTCTAGCCTCATTTGTCTCTTCATCCAATGGACTCAAAATCTCTACATATGTTTCTTTCTCTTCTTCGTAAAAGGTTTTATCCATGGATTAGGATTCATGGATGAAAATTAAATTGATTAAAATTGAGATAAATCGTAAAAGGTTTCTTGCTCTTCTTCCCCACTAGAACCAAAACCAGGATTCATGGATGAAATTAAGTTAAATTGATTGAAATTAAGATAAAATTGATTGGATAAAATAATATTTTTTATTTTAAAGGATGAAATGGAGAAGTATATATTGAGAAAAAAAAAATAACATTTGGGGAAAAATCAATGTCTTAAAAACAATCGAGGGTTGTAGTGTAGCCATCAACGTCTTAAAAACAACCGTGCAACCTAACCTTCAACGTGCGCTTTTTCTTTAGCCATCAAGTTCATGTTACCATAGTGAAAAATCCACTTTACCCTTTTACATAGCTTAACAACCGATTTCGTTCGATGATTTCCATATGCACCCATGGAGGAGTAATTTACAAGCACGTTGTTTTAGTTTTATTCTTATTTTAATGTGATTTTGATTTGCTATTAGTGAATCAATCGGAAAAAACATTATATAAAAAAAATAGAATTTACATTGCGTTTTATTAGTGGTTGGTTTTTCCTGAAACTTTTGTTAGGTGAAAAATTTTTATACGACAAAAGATATTTCACTTCCTCCACCATATTATCAGCCTAGCTAATTAAACCGGCTTGATTGGGGCCATGAAATTTAATTGGGGGCCTTGCACTAGAGTACAAAAAAGGTCACCCAATTCTAATTTGGGTCACCCTTTATCCAAATATTTTTTGTAATGACTAATCTACCCCTTATCTAATTAGTGATAATCTCATTTATTTAATGTTAATCTTACTTAATTAGAGTTTAACCATTTTTTTTGTTTTCTCAAAATTTTCATTTGCAGTTACCTCTTTTTTTTTCGCACATATTTGTATGAAAAGTCGTCATGCTATTTTTCAATTTTTTTTAAACAATGACGACTCTAAACTGTCGTTAATGTTTCAAATAACGAGTCTAAGTGTCGTTACTGTTTCAATGACGATCTAAAGAGTCGCTAATGTTTCCGTTAACGACTCTTTAGTGTTTCCTTTAACGACCCTTTAGGGTCGTCACTGTTTCGATGACGACTCTAAAGAGTGTTAATGTTTCCATTAACGACTCTTTACAGTCGTCATTTAAAATGGTAACACTTAGAGTCGTTAACGACTCTTTTAAATCATAGTGAAAACAAGGACGACTCTTAGAAACGTTATTCAGAACATTAACGACTCATTGAAGTCGTCATATAGGCCACAACGACGCTTTGGGTCGTCATTGAAAACAGTGACGACTCTAAAGTGTCGTTATCCAGAACATTAACGACCCTTTAAAGCATTCATTGATTTAAAAAATAAAATAAAAAAAAACGGTAATAAAGTATTTTCACAGTCGGTTTAATAAGCCCCTGAAAATTTGGGATGCAAACAAAATGTCAAGGCCCCCAATTAATATTTATGTTCCCCAATCAAGAGAGGAAATAATTAACCTTAACCAAGCATATTATGTCAAAAGAATTTTTTTATTATTTGAATGGGTCCAAAATTTGTGCACCCCCAACATACCGGGGTGCACGTTCCCGCTCATCTAATTCGTCCACGTTGCAACATCCGGTTTCCGGTTTTATTCTATTTCTTTATTTTCACATTAAAAAATGGAGAAATTAATGTAAGCCTCGGCTTTATATCCCTCCATGAACAGTTTCTTATTCCTTCTTTATCTTTAATCTCTGGCCAACACCAGCAAAGATCTGTTTTGTATGTTAAAGAAGGAACCGAAAAAATCATCAAAAAATTAGCTGGTTTTGATATGCACAAAGTGTTACAGTCAACTTTTATAATTTTCAGCTAATTATTTAGTTTTCATCAATTTATTAGTTGTTGTCGGTAGTGACGCAATAAGTTTGAATGGAGTTGCCAAATCAAACCAGGTAAAACGTGTTGTTAGTAGTCCTTCTTCTTTAGGAGTCTTTTAGTCATGGGAAAGATATTTAAACAATAAATCCTAAAAACTAGGAACTAAACCCATGACTAAAAGACTTGTTTAACACTAGTGTTAATCGGAGGTTAGGGCTCCTCTATAGGCTTTGGATGTGAAGGGTTCGTCTGTAAACCCTTTTATCTTCTTCTTTCCATCACCATTATTCGTTTATCTCCACTGCCAGTTCCTACTTTCAAGCCATAATTATCTTCCATTACCAAAGCTCTAGTGTGATCGTTACACAAAGTTTTAATCTCCAATAAGACCTGTTCTTCCCCATTCTTCAGAATAAAATTCGTCAAATTTGTTTGTGATCATGGTCATGAGAAAGATGACAATCAGATGTCTAAGTCATGTGTGATAGAAAAGAAAATTAAACAATCTTTTTAATGGTACGGTAGATTACATCTTCCTTTTCTTATTGACGTTTAGATTGCAGAGGAATATTAAATTCTTCAATTTGAGAAAATTTCTACTTGATATAAATCAGCCTACAGTTTTTATTGTGTATATTCTGGGATGTTGGGTACTCTTGGGATTTGGGTTCTTGGACTTTGTCTTTTAAGAACGAATTTTTCATAGAGATTGATTTCAAGTTTAAGCTAATCTAAAACAAAGCTGAGATTTCATCGTCGCTCCTCATAAGTTTAATCTCAGCAGCATATTATTTTTTGGATCGATAATCTGAACAGCGTATTGAAACGGGGAAATTGATTCAGACCTTTAGAGAATCAACCCCGTTACATATATGCTGTAGTAAGTGATCATGGATGGAAAAGAATTTTGCTCGTCATCAACTTGGCGAAAGGGTCTCCTCATCACGGCTTGTTCAAAAATCTAAATCTCAGCCCATCTCATTCACTTCCATCCTCTCTCTGAATTCAAACTCAGACTCCAGCCCAGCTAAAACATCAACCATTCAAGCACAAACTCATCGTCCCCAATTGAGCTCAGATTAAATCAAGGGAAAAATATTGTTTAGTCCTTTTTTAGGTGGGCCCATGTCTGTTTGGTCCTTTGGTCAAACGCCCATTAAGGTTTGGTCCATAATTATTTAAAAATATTTAAGCTGACAAAAATACCCTTCCGTGTTAATATTTAGTTATTTTCTTGTAGCAGTTCATTCCAGAAATGGAGTCCATATAAAAACCTTAAAAAACAGACTTCATTCCCATGAATGAAGTCCATATAAAAACCTAATAAAACAAACTTCATTCCCAGGAATGAAGTCCATATAAAAACCTAAAAAAACAGACTTCACTCCCTGTGAATGAAGTCCATATAAAAACTCTTAAAAAGCAGATTTCATTCCGAAAAATGAAGTCCATATAAAACTCCTAAAAAACAGACTTCATTCCGTAAAATGAAGTCCATATAAAAACCTAAAAACATACTTTCATTCCCGTAATCAGGGTGAATGAAATCCATATAAAAACCTAAAAACATACTTCATTCCTGTGAATGAAGTCCATATAAAACCTAAGAAAATGTGTTTCTTCTTCTTCGTCTTTTTCTTCTTCATCTTTTTCTTCTTCTTTGTCAACAGTTGTAAAATATCTTTTCTTTTTCTTCTTCGTCTTTTTCTTCTTCTTCGTTTTTTTCTTCTTCATCTTTTTTTCTTCTTCGTGAACAACAACAACAAACAATTTTTTTTTCTTCTTCTTCGTCTGCTTTTTTATTCTCCTTTTTCTTTCTTCTTTGTCAACAACAGTGAGAATGTGTTTCTTCACGTTTTTCTTCTTTCTTCGTCATACACAAAGCAGTTAAAAACCTAAAATTTCGTCATTCTTCATCGTCTTCATGAGCAGCAAGTAAAAAAAAAAATGGGGAGGAGAGAAACTAGATCTCAAAACGGGAGGAGAGAGAAAGTAACCAAATAAGATATTTTCTTGGGTTTTTTATATATATGGTCCCAAAAGCGTATTTGTGCCACTTCACAGGATGACATTTACATCATCCATGACATCACCTTAGGACCAAACAATAATTTCTAGGACCAAACTATAATATATTTTCCCAAAAGGACCAAATAGACACATGACCGGTCAACAGGACTAGACTCTCTAATATATTATTCCTAGACCTAATGGTATTTCCTACTTAAATCAATTCACCACCAAGTTCATGCCATCTCAAAATCGCCTTCAAATCGAACCCAAATAGACCGCAATTTGAGCTACAACCATCAATTTCTTATTAACTTCTTGCCTTCAAATACATACCCATACTTCCATTAGTTTCATTCATCCACCGTAACATAACCTTCACGCATTTTTTCTTCGTAGATTTTATTTTGAAATCTAGGGTTTTTTTTTCAGCTCAACATTGAGATTTGTGGGTTTTTATTTTTGTTTTGAAATCTAGGGTTCAAATCTACAACTTCCGTAAGTTTTTTACATAGAAAGTGAGCGAGAAAAAGATTCGTGGTGGTATTTAGGTTTCGTGAGTTGGGTTTTCTCTTGTAAGGGGGAAGATGAGAGAAAGAGTGAGGGAGGCAGAAGACGAGAGAAAGAGATGAAGTGAGGAAAGTGAGATAATTTTTTTTTTTGATTGTTTTGTAAAAAAGATTTGGGCGGTAAAGGTTTGAAAATTCCCAGCCATAAGGATTATGTAAAACTGTGGACGGAAAGATTTGATTTCACACAATCATACGGATCAAGGAAAGTGTGTTTTCTTTGTGCTTTCTCTTTGTGTTTTTGTGCTTTCTCTTTGTGCTTCCGGTTTGAATTTCGACTAGTCACATAGATCATGAAGTAATTTCTACTAGTCATACATGTCATGAAGTAGCTTTAGCTCACATTGGTAGACTCAAGAAGCATACAGATCAATGCAAGTGTGTTTTCTTTATGCTTTCTCATTGTGCTTTTGTGCTTCCGGTTTGAATTTCAACTAGTCACATAGGTCATGAAGTAATTTTGACTAGTCATACATCTCATGAAGTAGCTTTAGTTCACATTGGTAGACTCTAGAAGCATAAAAACTATGAACCAAGAAGATCCGGGAGGGTTCTGACTTCAAACTTAGCATGATACATCATCGAAATCGATAAATATGAAGCCTGTCGATTCGAACTTCAAATGTGGTATAACGAATACAAAATATGAACCAGAAGATCCGGAGGATTTCGACTTCAAACTTAGCATGATACATCATCAAAATCGATAAATATGAAGCTCGGTGTCGATTCGAACTTCAAATGTGGTATAACGGTATACAAACTATGAACCAAGAAGATCCGGGAAGATTCTGACTTCAAACTTAGCATGATATATCATCGAAATCGATAAACATGAAGCTCAATGCTGATTCGAACTTCAAATTCGATATAATGACATATAATCTATGAACCACGAAGCTCTGAGAGGGTTCTGACTTCAAACTTAGCATGATACATCATCAAAATCGGTGAATATAAAGCTCAGTGTCGATTCGAACTTTAACTGTGGTATAAGGGAATACAAACTATGAACCACGAAGCTCCGGGAGGGTTCTGACTTCAAACTTAGCAAGATACGTACATCCATCAAAATCGATAAATATGAAGCTCAATGTCGACTCAAACTTCAAATTCAGTATAATGACATACAATCTATGAACCTCGAAGCTCCTGGAGGGTTCTGACTTCAAACTTAGCAGGAAACTTGGTAAGAACGATGAATCCATCCATTTAGAGGTAAGATTCCGTCGAAATATTCTCTAAAACCTTAAACAAACCCTGTTCTGGTAACTTCGAGGAATAACCTAGCTCTGAGATCGAAACATGGCCGTGATTGGACCACTATAAGCCGAAAACTTGGTAAGAACAATGAACCCATCCATTTACATGTAAGATTCCATAGAAACATTGCCTCTAAACCTTAATTAAACACACCCCTTTTCGTCAACTTCGATGTTGAACCCGGCTTCGAGCTCAAACCCAGCCGCGAGTATACTACTATAAGTCGAAAACTTCGTAAGAACGATGAATCCAACCATATACAGGTAAGATTCCATCGGAATATTCCTCGAAACCTAAGCACACCCCTCGTTTCGTCCAACTTCGATGTTGAACCCGGCTCCAAGCTCAAAACTTGGCATTGAGTGGACTATTATAAGTCAAAAAATTTGTAAGAACGATGAATCCACCCATCTACTGCAGTAAGATCCCATCGTAGTATTCCCGAAACCTTAACACACCCCTTTCGATCATCGAACTCGGCTCAAATTTTTTGTCGTAACCCTACGATGACCTTCATTAAAGGTTGCGAAAGGGGGTTGTAGAAAATAGTTTTTATCAGAATACAGAAAAAATTTAGCAGAAGTGCATACCAAACTATTTTTTAGCAAAATATAAAAAAATTCGTAGAAGTGAATAAAAATTTATATAGTGAATAAAATTTAGCAAAAGTGAAAAAAATTTAGAGAGAAGGGGCAATTAAATTTTTGAACTTAACCCTCTTTGGTGAAGTTGTTGTGATTGCGAGAATATGCCATATTTTGCTAAGCAATAGGAGAGCAGGTTTGAGAAGTACTTGGCTTATGCGATGCCAATGCTTAAAAGTGCAAACGAGGTTTCACCATGCTTTCATCAACTAATAAATATGAAATGATATGCGGATGATTGTATAATGTATGTGATTGTTTACAGAGAAGGCTTTCATACTGCTTGCGGCTCAATCACATGAGCATTTTTTTTTAACATTATATTTTATTTTACAACTCTTATAAAAAGGTTGTCATAAAGTTAGTATATTAAAGAACCACAAACTTGATGAGAACTTGTGATAATGTAGGAATGGTTAGTAGTGTAGACTTCCATGCAGGAGGCTGAGGATCAAATCCCCCAACCTCATTTTCCAACATTCTATATTTTTACTTCAACAACACTTACAAGTGTTGTTATACCTTTTTATTAAAAAAAAACACAAAAAAGAAAAACTTGTGAACTGTAAGGATGGTGGTTGATGAGCTAGAATTCCATGCAGTAGGTTCATGTTCGAATCTCCCCCGTAACACTATTTTTCATTATCATATTTTGGTGTTCTTCAACAACTCGTGTAAGAATTGTGATAGGCTAAGTCACTACCTTTATGGAACAAAGTTGTTATAGCTAAATGTCGTCACAACTCTTTTGCTTAAGGAATTTTCGTTTGTTTTCTTACCGCAACCCCTTGTTCCTATGGGTTTGTAGTGATGATATACGACAACTCTTCCTTTGAAACCAGTTGTAAAACTTAAGACTTTCTACGATGTTTAGCAACCAGTTGTAAAACTCCAATTGTAGATGTATATTTTTCCCGTAGTGAGTTTTCCCAAAGAATTAGTGAAATCTTTTGTTTGTTTAATTGTTTCTTGTTTCTTCCTAGTTCTCTATATTGTGTTTAATCGATAGAACATCTTACTCGAGACGAACGTAGTAATGTTTCTATCTTAAAGGAATATCTACCGGTCTCGCAATTGGTGCGGTGAGCGTGGATAGTCGAGAAGGAGTTGTTGCGGTGGAATAGTATGGAGAATTGAAGTCTTATCGTATGTAAAGATTTGATGGGAATTTTGATTTTAGTCTTTGGCAGATGAATATGAAAGATTATCTTGTCGTGCTAGATTTGGATGATGCCCTAAAAGGTCCACCGATGAGGTAACAGAAAAAGAAAAATTCAGAAGAGGTGGAGTCGTCAAAAGATGTTACTGATGCAGGGTGAAAGATGGATAAAAAGTGTTTATCGGAGATTCAGCTTCATCTCGCTAGAAAGTTGCAAGGTCATGCTGCGATCAAGGGTGCTACATCAGCAAAATAGCTATGTATTCCCTTGAAAGTTTGTTCATGTCTAAAACAATGACTAATAAGATCTTTATTAAGGGTCTTTTACATGATATGACGATGGAAGAGAATACTCCGGTAATGGATCATATTTCTGCCTTTGATTCATCAATATCGAAGCTTCAAGTTGTTGGTGATAATTTGAATGATCAAGACAAATATCTACAGCTGATTTGGACACTTCTAGAATCGTACAAGACGTTGTCACAGAATTTTATGAGTCGATCGTCGTTTACTACATTAGAAATCTGCAACGCTTTAGCTGCGGAGGAGATGATGCGCAAAAGAGATCGGGTTAGTAATATTTCTGAAGATGTGTTTGTAGCTGATGGGAAGAGAGTTGGTAACAATAAAGGAAAACGAACTTTTTTCAAAGTTGATTGTTACAAGTGTGGTCAGCCATGGCATTGTGCTAGAGATTTTCCTAGGAAGAAGGAAGGTTCTGGGAAAGTTTTGGCTAAATTTCCTAAAGATATTACAACATTAGCGATGCTATCAATCGTTAAAACATCTTACTCGAGACGAACGTGTAGTAGTGTTTCTATCTTAAAGGGAATATATATGAATTTTAGTATGCTGAGTGCAAACTCGTGTACAGCAATTGGAATTTCGCATCGTGGTACTTCCTCCCGTAGTCAATAAGTATGCCAACCAAAGAGATTCTTTAGTGCCTTCCAGTTCCGCGTAGAGAGTTAGGTCCTGGAGTATAAAGGTTTTGTGGGTACACAGTAAACCCTCCCGAGACTATAACTCGGCCACTAGGGCCACCTAGGGGTTTAAAGGCTTATTGCATACGCTAAATGCAATCGACGATGCTCGCGATAAAGTGAGTTAGGATTTTGTTTTTGTTTTATTTTTGCTCGAGGACTAGCAAATAATAGGTTTGGGGTATTTGATAGACACATTTTTGTGTCTAAATTGTCTCGAATCTTTATATTGATAGTGCTCATTTTTGTACTTATTATGGTGTTTTATGTGTGTGTAGGTATTTTTGGCCAATAAACATTTTTGGAAAAATCGGCTCGAAAAGTTGCGCCCGGAGGACACCTACTATTCGACCCTCGCTACGGATAAGGGGTACCCAAATTACTAAGGGGCACCCCCAGGGCATCATCAAAGGCAGCATTAAAGGTACCCCTACTCTGGATAGGGGGCGCCTCATTTTCAACATTCAAAAAAATCAAAATTGGCGGGAAAATGGCAGCAGCGTACACGAGTTGGAGTTGGATTTTTAGGCGGATTGAGTGAGATTCAATGGCCTAATTTCATTGGGTTTGGACTCTAATTGACCAATGAGAGTTGATACGAGTGTTTTTGACCCAACCAATTGGGTTGGATAAGCGGGAGAAACAAAACAGAGGCGAGAAACATTATCTGGGTTTTAGATTTCGAGGAGGATTTGGAGAGGATTTTTACGCATGGATTGATGTATTCGGGTCTTTATTCGGTCTCAAGGGAGTATGGTAGAGTCGGGATAACTCACAGACGCTGCATGGAAAGTTAGAGAGAATTATTCTCGGAGCTTGCCGTGGAAGAAAAGAAAGATAAACTCGGGTGTGTTAGGGTTTGCTGGCTATATAAGGAGTTGTTAGGAGTTCAAGAAGGGCTACGAACACTTTGGGGAGGTTTAGAAGAGAACAGGAAGCAAGAATCACAAGTTGAACAATTTCTTCACACACAACAGAGGGAAGAACACGAAGAACAAAATACCTTCAAGGACAGCCTGCTTTCGGGGTCGTAGATTCAACGACAATTCAATAAAGGTGCATAAGTCTGCCTCTCGTAACGGTCCATTGTAACGACTTCTTTGTAACGCCATTACATAGCGTTGCAAACAATTGCTTTATTATTTTTCATCCTTTTAATCAACTTTTGAGCTATGAACCGATATTTTGAGCAAGTGATTAATATGAGGAGCTAAACCCTAAGCCGAGGCGCTGAGAAGCCAATTTTCCATGATGTGTGTGGTAATTTCTATTTTAATTAATTTTTGCAATCTCTTTTAAGATTATTTGCCTTGATTGAAAATTGATTTTAATGATTTTTCCTAAGCAGTTGTGATTTCTCTTGATAGATTATGCTTAGACCTAGGTTTTGATATTCTATGCTTTCGAAATACAACCGTTATTCTAAAATCTACCTTTGCAAAATATTAGAATCACTTTAAACGTAAAGAGTTGCAATTAATATTGATTAGATTAAATCACATAAAAATTGGAGTTTGTGGAATCCCGAGTCTCGGTGCTTCTTAAAATCTTGACAACAACCTTCTTTGAGTTTTCTAGTTTTATTTGAATCTAAAAATCCTTCACAAGTTCGAGAGAACGACATCTTTCTTACCACTTTACTACAACTTTCAAAACCCCATCAATTATTTGTTACAGTGTCACTCCTTTCAGCACTCACATCTCCTTCTCTTCTCTCATTATCATCTTCACTAGCATTGTTGTTCATCGGTTCTTGAATTGCACCGCTTCTCCACCATCTTGAATCTCCATATTTTGTTGAATCACTTGAACTAACTCTTCCACTTGTTCCTCAAATGGGTCCACACCTTGCAAGTTGTGGATGGAGCAAAGAACCCAAGCCATGTTGGCAATCAAACCGCAGTAATTTTCATTATGATTAAAGACATAACAATGTCTCGGTAGTAGTAAGGAAAACCCAAATAGAAGATAGCAATTCTGATTCTTTCTCTATCCTCCAAAGTTAAGTGCACTCTTCTTACTATTGGTAGATTGACATCCATCCCGACTTTTCCTTCACAACCCCAGGTTGGGTCCCCGTTGAAAATGGTAATAGGTTCTCCACCGAGAGGCAATTAATTGGGAATATTATCTCTATCAAGGTCAGCCTCAACCCTGAATTCAATGAAGAAGACCTCAAATTGGAAAATAGCTCTCTGCACATTCATGTTGAACCGCCATGGAAGTAACACCGGTAAATATCCACCTATTGAATGTGGTCCTCTTAACACCCTCTCGGAAGATTTCTCTTGTGCGAATTCTCAAGATGAAAACATTTCTCCTCCCCGTAGTGATTACAATGACTTCATTTTGTGCACCCCAATTTTGCCTTATTGAGTAGCTCACCATATTTCTTGTCACAACACTTTCTCTACAAACATAGCCAATCAGAGCAAAAGAATCTGCATGTCTTTCTTTTCCTTTTAAGCTCACATGCTTGTTGTTTCTTATAAAGCCATTGTTATCCCTTTGCTGGTTGTTGCAGATAGTATTAGAGGTGTTAGAAGAAGAGGCCATTGATAAGACCAGTTGAATTGAATGGTGCTTATTGTAAGTAATGACAGAAGAATTCCTGGATATCTTGTAAGAGCTAGGAACTTTAAATCTATCTTGCAGGGGGTTCTGAAACACTTGGGCTCTATGAAAAGAAATTAGAGCATTGCATAATATATAAATCGAACTCCCGTCAAGGCAAAGGTTTGAATTTTGCCAAGTGTTGGCCATGCTAAAGACTTTCAAATAAAGAGAATAACAAATAGATACTTGGGAAGAAAGCTGAGATTTTGCCTTGAGTGAATCAATGATATGATTACTAGCCGTAGCATGAGCAGGAAGGAGTGTATCTTTGGGTTAGCTTGCACGGGATAATTGATGAATACGAGAATCTTGCAATCACAGTATCACCCTAATATTAAATTCGGAGAATCTTCAATGGCTGACAATGCTGTAGAGAAAGGATAATGAATTAGGTCACCACCACTTCAATTACTTCAGCACGGAACCCTATTCCTCCCAATTAAGCTTGGGAATGGAGAAAAGGGATGAAATCTGAAAAGATTATACAAAAACAAGGAAAATCAAGTTAATTAGCTCGAGGTAATCATAGAATGATCTATAAGAAAGAAATTGAAAGAACCTATAATCTAGGGTTCCTCGTTTTGAAAACCAATAAGACAGGAGATTAAGACAAAAGCAAAGCAACAAAAACAGATTAGAAAATTAGGAATCGATGTAAACAATAGAAACACATAATCATGGATTGCAGGATGTGCAGGAGGAAGGATTGATGCTCAAATTAGAGAAAGAAAATTTTTAGTGAGTTGAGGATCGGTTCGCCAGTCATCGCCCGATTCCACAAAGACCCTAAGTTCATCCCCAACGTGGAATCAAATTTCAAGGTTAGAGTTTTCCTATTCTTGAAAAAACTCAGTTAAACCTTGCAACAACTTATTTTACCCGGAACTTCTACATGTACCCAAAACTTCTACTCCCTGATGTCCAGATAGGGAAATGGGCGGACGAGATGAAGGCTCTCATCACTTGGATCAGTAGCGGGCATATATGGGTCCCCTTTTCCGGAGATTGATTCAGTCAATCTATCATTTCTCTAGTTTACCCTCTAGTTTGTTGTTTGGTTTTAATTTTTCATCAATACATGAGAGTTAATTTGTTGTTAAGATCTCGTACGGTCCCCATACAATGATGAAAATTTGTACAAGACCCACAATTTTAGAGATTACTTTCTTTGATGGAGGATCATTTATTTATTCAATTTATAAACTTGGAAATTTTAAAATGTGCAACCATTGGTTTTATCCTCAAAGTTGTAATATTTAAACGCATTATTCGTTCATAATAGAGTTCACAAGGCATGACAGTTCAAAACTCATGCCCATCCCCTGATTCTCTTGAAGAAAAAAAATCGTGATTTCTATAGATCACCCGATCAATGTTTTCCCATTACTATATAAACAAAGGTTTATATTGACCTAAAACCTTAGGAAATAGATGATACATCTAAAGACTAATCTATGTACAAGACTACCGTGTTAACAAAATTAACACGTTAGAGAGAAGATGAGATATTAGAGAAAACCAAAAGTATTGGGAATTATAATTTGTGTTTTAAATGATTTAAGAATACAAGAAAGGTTACAATTTTGTTTTATCGAGGAGATGTAGCACTATGAGTGACTCGTTAAAATGTTTTATAAGAGTTCCTTTTTGAGGATATGGGATTAAGTTACAAGAAGAATCCAAAATTTTATTTTATTGTACTTGTTTTTACTGTGTGATTGATATATGTCATATCTTAATTTGAAAGATCACCACTTCAACCATTAATGAAATGATGAGTTTAAGAAAGAATTAGTTTCGCTTCAACCATTTTTTAGGAGCTCTATATGAGCAACGCAAACCATTTTCTAGAAATTATCACCTCTACTTAGATAATTTCTATCAATTTTTATGTACTTAACCGTTCAGCAAAGTTTTAGTGTTAATCAAGTCTATAATCTCTTTCTTTTTGTTGTTTTTTAAGTTCAATATCTTATAGTACCTCTACGACAGTAGTAGTGTTTCAGTTATATTTCTAATTATGTCTTGGTTTTAGTTTAGTAAATTTGTAATAGCACTATTAGCTTTTAGAACTATATCCCCAAGGGCAGAAGATTGGATACTACTTCAAGTCACATTCAATGTCAAAATCCCAAATTGAAGATATCAATAACGTCTGAGATGAAGGAGGTAGAAAATTTTTATTTGGAATCAACTGCATCGATATCCATCACCAACATTCAATTTCCTATGGACTCATATATGTCCATCAAAAATACAGTTTTTATTGTGAAAAGCAATCGTCGAAGGCCTTTGGGTCCACGACAACTTCATCCAAAAACGCCCCACTAGTTGCAGCACCTATCCCGGATGCAACTTTCATCCAGATGTTGATTCTCACTTTTTGTGTCTTTACCATGTTATCGTAGTTTATGTCTGAATCTTCGAGTATTAAATACCCTTTTATAACAATTTCTTAGTAGTTCAATTAATATCATGCCTCGACGAAGAAGAAGGAGGAAAAAAAAGAGAAAAAAAATAAAATAAATACTACTTTATGATCGTATATCAGTAGCATCCAAGAGTATCAAAATAAACATTTTTCCATAATGGTTATTGCATGTCCAATGCAATGTGCTTATCATTATGCGGTTCACGGTGATGATTCCCATTTTGATTCAACAATCAACATACACAAGCAAATGAGCAATGGTAGAGAAATGAGTGGGTTTCTTGGCTGAAGGCCCATAAAATTTGGACAACTGAAAAAAACCCAATTAATGCCTTGTTTTCGCTTTCTTCTTCTTTCTAAGCTTTCCAATTTACTTCTTTCTTCTTCTTTCTTAAGTATAATCTTCAGACACTCTCGAGTATGTAGCACCCCAATTTTTTTAGCATGGCACATGCTAAAAGATGCGCCATGGCCTGAGATGAAGCTTCATAAAAATTCCGTTAATTGGTAAGAAATAGATTGGCATAAGGCCAATATTGCGCCAAAATGTTGCATTATGTTTGACATTTGGCTAAGGGTCAAACCTTGCATCATCATGATGCATTAGGCCAGTTGGGTAGATAGCCTTGGACGATGCAGCACAAACATCGCGCATTACGCGGACGATTGGCCTAGCACCACTATTGCACAATCATTATGCATCAGGCCAGAGAGGGCTAGCCGAGTGAATATTGCACAATCATTGTGCAATACGCCATTGAGAATGTTGCGCAATCATTGTGCGACACGGAGGACCAAGTGGTGCGAATATCATTGGCAACATCCCGAACGAGTTTGGATTAAGTTGTTGTCCCTTCGTGATGAACTACGGTCCCAGTGCTTTTTGATCCCTTTAAAGTAGAGAGAAGGGCATACAGCAGCCGCAATGAGTTGCAGCTTTTTCGGTCCAGCACTTTGTCGCTCATATCATCGATTTGAGGGAAGATATCGGCACATTGGCCTCTCATATCATCTGGCTCGGTAGCTCGACACATGAGATGATTTTGGCCAAACTTGATGAGACAAGTTGATGCAGATGGAGCAAGTTACAGCCTATCTGGAGGCTAAAAACCCGAGTGTCATAATTTAGCTTAAGAATGGTCTAAGTTGATTGAAAATGACCCAACGATCAGTATCACGGTCTTGGAATTTTAGCCAAATTCCATTGTTCAAGGCTTCAAAAGGATATTTTTGTTGTTTTAAGAAAGTTTTTGGTTTCTTAATAAACCCTTTACGGAACAAGGGTAGGTTGGAATGGTGTGGAAGCTAATTTAGCTGCATCATGCACCACGAGCATGCTTGCAAGGGAAAATAAACGTGCAATTGTCTGTTTTAAGGCCCGGTAAGTAGCATCATCATGGCGCATGTGGGAAGTTATGGCCTGCACACCTAGGCGCATCATGCGTAAATTTTCTGGTCCGTCACAGAGTCTATCAACTCAAGTAATTTCTATTAACCCCGAAATCCGTGTTGTTTCTATTGTCGATCGAGTTAAGGTGAATTTTAATACAAGCACTTGAATTTAATCATTGTTTACCTGTTTTGATTGCTTCATTTCCATTAATTTAATTAGAATGTTATAAAGAAAAATGGTTCAGCAAGGTACGATCTATAAAGAAAAATGGTCAAGCTTAACATCGGACTGGATTCTATTCATAGATGCGGCTTTTAAAAAGGAGAATTCAACCATGGGATATTCTTTCATCCTATATTCAGCGGACAACGAAACTTGTATGCACATTGCAGCTGGATCAGATAGGGCTTCTTCAGCGTTCCATGCAGAATCAAAAGCTTTATTAAAAGCTCCCTCTTGGCTGAGTAATAATATTTTATATAGTGTTACCTTAGTTACAGACTGCAAAATGCTAGCTGAAACCATCAATAAGGAATGTAAGATCCCAGATTCGAGGAGAAAACACTATAAAGGAGACTCAAACCATTTTGCAAAAACTCCCTCAAGCTCGGTGCAATATATTAACAAGATATAACTCAGCTGCGGACAACATAGCTAATGAAGCTCGAGCAAAGAATCTTCGGAATTTCTCAACCCAAATTTAGCTAAGGACTTCGCAATCTAGTGTGATGTCCAATATTTTTGAAAAAAAAAAAGATATTATAAATCTTATGTACTTTATTGCCTGATTAATAGATTACTTTTTGCATCAAAAAAAGAAAAAATAGAATGTTATAGACCTAAACCCCAACATATCTGATTCAAAAATCCAAACAAGTGAAACCTGAAACAGCATATATTGTTGTTATTGTAGTGTTGAACAATCAAAAGTTCTACTTATTTTAGGGTGTAGGGTTTAGTTCAACAATCATAATAGTATTTCAAGTGAGAGTTCATTGATTTTTGTAAAAATAAAATCATAGTTAGCGTAATTTCAATTTACTATTTTCATTCAAAACTAAAAACATTAATTCTAATTTTATATATATTTTCTGCTCTTCTGTGTGTATGATTATTTTGAAACTTATAAATATAAGGGAGGCACCAAAGGATACAATCATTAATTTAACAGACTCACTTCTTCAACATATCCTTTTTTTTTTTTTTCGTAACCCTGACATAACACTACACCAATTTAAGGGATTTGCAACCCAGTTTGGCAACGGCACTAGTGCCGTTGCCAAATTTCTGTTGCTAATCCCCGTTGCTAATTTTTCGCAACGGCGAATATCTGTTGAATCCAAGAACTACTTGGGTTCAAGCGTGTGAAGCACGTGTGTGTTCGGGAACACTAGGACTGATAATTACGCCCAAGTCAAAGTTCGGTCAAGTATGCTTCTTTTTGTTTCCACCCTTCAGCCAAAGTTATCCTATATCCTGCCCTTACTTGATTTTATCTTCATTTTTTCTCCGCTACGGCATTACATGACTCACTCAAGTCTTTCCTCTCCACTCCATCTTCATCTTCATCTCCATCTCGATCCGCTTCACTCGAGCTCTTTATTCTCTTCTCAATCTCTCGAACTCTATCATCGTGTGAAGTGTATCATCTGGTATAATCTTTAACGAGTTTTTTAGGGTTTACAGATTTTGATATCTAGGGTTCCAGTTGCGATTTTTAGGGTTCAGAGACTTTGATTTCTAGGATTTAATAAATATGATTTTAAGTTTATCTTTTCTAGGATTTAGAAATTTTGATTTAAGGGTTTGACAAGGTTTTCAGGTAAAGTTCTAAAAGTTCCGATTTTCAGGTAAAGTTCTAAAAGTTCCGATAGATGTTCAGGTGGTTTTTCTATTGAAATTTGGGTTTGCTTAATCATTGGTGAATTTTGATTCTCATTGTTACACATACATAAAATTTGGTAATTTTAATGAAAATGAAACCCTAGGTTTAAAAAAATGGGGGGTTTTGTGATCAATCTGATTTTGGGGGTACTTAGTATTTTGATACTGCTGCTTATGGACACAAGGTGTTGTTTTTCTTCACATTCAGATAGTCTTAAGTTTCAATTTCTTTGTTTTATTCTTGAAATGTACTTCTACTGCTACTACAATTAGATCTGTGAAGTAAGTTACACTTCATTTCTTAGTATTTTTAACACTTAGGGTATCAAAAAGATTTCATTTTTTTCAACTTTGTTGGTAGCGATTGATGTAAAGTTAATGAATTTTACAGTTTGAATTTTAGGGTTGGAACTTGGAATTTGAGGGATCCAATTTTAAGAATGTTCAATTTGCAGGAGAAGGATTGTATCTGGAGTACAACTTACTGGTTCTGTATATTTGGATAGTTACCTTGGTGCCACTGAAAATTGAATTGCTCTTCAGGTTGGTTTGGTTTTTGGGTTTTCCCAGAGAACTTACATTGTTTTTATCTGCTTTTTTATGTTGAAGTAATTTCCTTTTTTTTTTCACCTTGTAGAACACCTATGAAATGTTGTTCTTTATTGTGGACCTACATGCGGTAAGTATTGAGTTTTTAATGATGCTATTGAGCTTCATTCTTATTGGAAGTTAATATTTTGGTAGTAATTTGCTTACTGTTTCTGGTGAGTAATAGAGAAGTTTAATACTTGAAAGTTGAAATATTTACGCAGATAACTTTGCCTTTTGAACTAAAAACCAAACTTTCGAATCAACAAAGGGTACATCGGCTATTTAGTATGTGGTGTTGACACCTTCAAGGTCTGGGTACTTGTTTTGATTCCATGGTTCTCGTTTGACGCCATTGAAGTTATATGAAATTGTTATCGTCTCAGTATACTAAAATTGGCCGTCTTGCAACCATATCCGTTGTCTTTGGTCTTTATGCGATCTCATGTCCGTGCCCATGTTAACTGATGTGGCTACAGTAGTGTTACACCAATTAGTTGGACAAATAAAAGGATTCAATTCAAAAGAAAAGTCTCATGAGAAAGGCGGTGCGTTATTTGTCGATGGAAGCTCCATTCCTACCTTTCTTTCTTTCAATTATGCTCTTCTAAAATTTTTGATGCTATAGATATGGTCGTTGGTACAGTATTGAATGATCGAGAAAAGGACTTTCTTTGGTAGATTTCAAGATGGATTGAGTTAACTCACTATATGTCACACCTATAGGAGACATTTTGAATCAATTTTGGATTTTTTTCCCATGAAAATTTGAGAGAGGAAAAAGTCGATACTTCCCGTCACGTGCAACTCCTACTGTAAGTCTGCTAATTTTCATGTGGAATATGTGATACATAGAGCAGCAATCACAACCGCCAGTTCCATGTTGGGATCTCTATTAACATGCTTTGCTCAAGGAGAGTCTGTGTTGTATGTCCGATATTTTCTCACTTTGTTCTTTGAAATGCATCCAACCCCATTTCCTTTATAAACCTTTGAGAATTTTAGTTTCCCTAACTCTTTCAAGCACTCTAATCTTTCTTGTTTCCAGAATTTTTGTATATGTATTTAGTATCTCATCTCATCGGCTGGATTTTGTTTTGCAGGGAGATGAAAATGTTGGAGCTGGATTTTGACATTTCCTGTTTTGACGTCCTTTGTGATTCTCTTATATCAGGTGGTTGTTTATCCATGAAATATGATCTTAATTTTAAAGATGATGCCATAAATGAAGAACTGTGTGCCAAATGCTAATCTAAAACAAAGCTGAGATTTCATCGTCGCTCCTCATAAGTTTAATCTCAGCAGCATATTTTTTTTGGATCGATAATCAACAATATTGAAACTGGGGAAATTGATTCAGACCTTTAGAGAATCAACCCTGTTACATATATGTCTGTAGTAAGTGATCATGGATGGAAAAGAATTTTGCTCGCCATCAACTTGGCGAAAGGGTCTCCTCATCACGGCTTGTTCAAAATCTAAATCTCGCCCCATCTCATTCACTTCCATCCTCTCTCTCGAATTCAAACTCGGACTGCCAATTGACTAAAACATCAACCATTCAAGCACAAACTCATCGTCCCCAATTGAGCTCAGATTAAATCAAGGGAAAAATATTGTTTAGTCCTTTTTTAGGTGGGCCCATGTCTGTTTGGTCCTTTGGTCAAACGCCTTTACTGTTTGGTCCATAATTATTTAAAAATATTTAAGCTGACAAAAATACCCTTACGTGTTAATATTTAGTTATTTTCTTGTAGCAGTTCATTCCAGAAATGAAGTCCATATAAAAACCTTAAAAAACAGACTTCATTCCCATGAATGAAGTCCATATAAAAACCTAATAAAACAAACTTCATTCCTGTGAATGAAGTCCATATAAAAACCTAAAAAAACAGACTTCACTCCCAGGAATGAAGTCCATATAAAACCCTTAAAAAACAGACTTCATTCCAGAAAATGAAGTCCATATAAAACCCTAAAAAAACAGACTTCATTCCAGAAAATGAAGTCCATATAAAAACCTAAAAAACATACTTTCATTCCCAGAATCCCAGGAATTAAATCCATATAAAAACCTAAAAAACATACTTCATTCCCAGGAATGAAGTCCATATAAAAACCTAAGAAAATGTGTTTCTTCTTCTTCGTCTTTTTCTTCTTCATCTTTTTCTTCTTCTTTGTCAACAACAGCAGCATAAATATCTTTTTCTTCTTCTTCGACTTTTTCTTCTTCTTCGTCTTTTTCTTCTTCATCTTTTTCTTCTTCTTCGTGAACAACAACAACATAAAATTTTTTTTCTTCTTCTTCGCTCTGTTTTTTATTCTCCTTTTTCTTCTTCTTTGTCAACAACAAGCAAAGTGAGAATGTGTTTCTTCACGTTTTTCTTCTTCTTCTTCATACACGGTCAGCTATAAAAACCTAAAATTTCGTCATTCTTCATCGTCTTCGAATGAAGAATTAAAAAAGAAAAATGGGGAGGAGAGAAACTAGATCTGAAAACAGGAGGAGAGAGAAAGTAAATCTGAAATAAGATATTTTCTTGGGTTTCTTTCTATATATATGGTCCCAAAAGCGTATTTGTGCCACTACAGATGACATTTACATCATCCATGACATCACCCAGACCAAACAATAATTTCTAGACCAAACTATAATATATTTTCCCAAAAAGGACCAAATAGACACATGACTGGGTCAACAGGACTAGACTCTCTCTAATATATTATTCCTAGGACCTAATGGTATTTCCTACTTAAATCAATTCACCACCAGTTCATGCCATCTCAAAATCAGCTGCAAATCGAACCCAGCGAGACTGCAATTTGAGCTACAACCATCAATTTCTTATTAACTTCTTGCCTTCAAATACATACCCATACTTCCATTAGTTTCATTCATCCACCAGAACATAACCTTCACGCATTTTTCTTCAGAGATTTTATTTTGAAATCTAGGGTTTTTTTTTCAGCTCAACATTGAGATTTGTGGGTTTTTATTTTTGTTTTGAAATCTAGGGTTCGAAATCTACAACTTCCGTAAGTTTTTTACATAGAAAGTGAGCGAGAAAAAGATTCGGTGGTGGTATTTAGGTTTCTGTGAGTTGGGTTTTTCTCTTGTAAGGGGGGAAGATGAGAGAAAGAGTGAGGGAGGCAGAAGACGAGAGAAAGAGATGAAGTGAGGAAAGTGAGATAATTTTTTTTTTTTGATTGTTTTGTAAAAAAAGATTTGGGCGGTAAAGGTTTGAAAATTCCCCAGTCATAAGGATTATGTAAAATCGTGGGACAGAAAGATTTGATTTCACACAATCATACGGATCAGAAAGTGTGTTTTCTTTGTGCTTTCTCTGTGTTTTTGTGCTTTCTCTTTGTGCTTCCGGTTTGAATTTCGACTAGTCACATAGATCATGAAGTAATTTCTACTAGTCATACATGTCATGAAGTAGCTTTAGCTCACATTGGTAGACTCAAGAAGCATACAGATCAATGCAAGTGTGTTTTCTTTATGCTTTCTCATTGTGCTTTTGTGCTTCCGGTTTGAATTTCAACTAGTCACATAGGTCATGAAGTAATTTTGACTAGTCATACATCTCATGAAGTAGCTTTAGTTCACATTGGTAGACTCTAGAAGCATAAAAACTATGAACCAAGAAGATCCGGGAGGGTTCTGACTTCAAACTTAGCATGATACATCGTCGAAATCGATAAATATGAAGCTCAGTGTCGATTCGAACTTCAAATGTGGTATAACGACGTACAAACTATGAACCAGGAAGATCCGGGAGGATTCTGACTTCAAACTTAGCATGATACATCATCAAAATCGATAAATATGAAGCTCGGTGTCGATTCGAACTTCAAATGTGGTATAACGGTATACAAACTATGAACCAAGAAGATCCGGGAAGATTCTGACTTCAAACTTAGCATGATATATCATCGAAATCGATAAACATGAAGCTCAATGCTGATTCGAACTTCAAATTCGATATAATGACATATAATCTATGAACCACGAAGCTCTGAGAGGGTTCTGACTTCAAAAGCACCAATAAGTTACAGAGGGAGTAAGACCAAGCAAGTAGTAAACAAAAGCACCAATAAGTAGGGGGGGGAAATTGCTGGTGCAAATAGAGAAACAAAGGTAAAAGCGAACAAGAACATGACTTCCATTTATAAGACCAACTCAAGAATTATAGTAAACCCTATGCTACCAAAGTTGAAAATCTGAACCTAAATCAAAACCCCATGCTATCACAGTGAACCTTAACTATCACTTCCATAAATAAATAAGATTTAAACCCAACAATTGACTACGAAAACTTCATCAAAATTAAGACAAAAACAAAAAATTGCAACTCAGGAATCACCATCACAGTTGCAGAGCCCAAAATCAACATACTAATTCTCAGACCCTAATTTGAATAAGCAAAACAAAACCCCAATTCCAAACTATTTAAAACTTTGAAAGCAAAATTGAAAACCCTAAATTTGACACAACAAATTAACAAGAAAAGAAGAATAAACCCTAATTTGAAAGTATCAACTCATAAATACAACAAAATCGAAAACCCAATATACGAATCGAGATTTCGAGATTAGTATTACTTTGTGAAAGTGAAAGAACAAGAGATAGTTGGACCTATGCTAATTTTCGCCAACTTTCGCCTGTGCGAATAGAAAAATAAAAGTCGAAAGCTGAAAAACTACTTCCATTAATAAACCTTATGCTACAAAAGCGAAATCTGAATCGAAATCGAAATCCCATGCTTTCACAGTAAACTCTAAACTTACCAAAATTAAGACTTCAATCGAACAAATATCATACAAACCCCAATTCCCAACCAATTGAAAGGAAAACGTTAACCCTAAATTTGTGAACAAATTAAGAAAATAAACCCTAATCTTAACTCATGAAATCTAGAACCTTCCATTCACAAAATAAGAACCAAACAAAAACAATAAAAGATAAAAAAAAAATCAGTGATGATGAAAAAAGTAAATGAAGGCTACGAAATTAGAGAAATGGGTTTTGTTCTCGATCTTGATTTCAAGACTAACAATACTCATGGATTTAAACTTTGAAACCAGATTTAGGTAACAATCGATCATAGATAAAATCTCTCGTGAGATGCACAACATGGATAAAACAGAATAGAAGAAGATGTAAGAAACAAATGTGACGAGAATGACATGAATTAGGGTTTCACGTTCTTGCTGCGAAAAATGGAGGGTGAGAGGCGCAGAAGAAGAAAAAAGAGATAGAGATTAGGTTGAGTAATTTTCTCTCTCTTCATAGTTATATAGAAAAGCGGAGAGTAACCTCGACTAACTATTCAACGAGATATAGAGTCACGATTTTCGTGTGTGTATTTCCCACATGTACTTTTACTAGGTTATAGTGTTATAGTTTGGTAGAACTAGACAACCATTACTTATGGATTTTTGTTAGAGCATCTCCTATGGGTAGTCTCCAAAGTGAGACTAACTCACCCATATGGAAGACTACTCACCCATATGAACGAGTCTAGCCACTATGGGCAAAAACAAAGTAGGACTGAACGGGGGATTGTCCCCCGTAAGAAATTTTTTTTGAAAACCTTACGGGAGACTGTCTCCCGTAAGAAAGTTTTTCAAAACTTTACGGGAGACAGTCTCCCGTAAGGTTTTAAAAGAAAATGAAAACGGGAGACGTGTCCATCTCCCCACTACATTTCATTCTCTCTTAATGCAACATCAAGAAAACCATCTTCTCTTTGATCCGAGCATCATTTCGAACAACCCAGCACCGAAGTTGGGGGTATTGATCGATTGTCTTTGAGACAGAAATCCAGATGAGAACGAGTTCATAAGTAATCGATTTCAATGGGTTTTGACCTAATTTTCGGTCTTGATTAAATGGTGACTGTTTGGGGGCGGTTCGAGTTGTAAACGAAGATGAAATCATGAAGATGGCAGATGAAGTTTCAAGACTGAAACTTGGTTACGCAAAGCTAGGTCGTGATGTTGATTCGTGAACGGAGATTGGGTTCATTCCATGAGCTCGATCGATGGATATTTGGGGTCAATTGATCGGAGTCTCGTGGTGTGAATAATTGATTTGTATTTCAATCAATTGAAGAAGGCTTGATATAGGTGAGTAATGGATGGGTTTAATCAAGATCTTGAGGCGTCGATTGTGCTCAACGGATGATTGCGGCAACTTTGGTTCTTGTACAGCAGCAATGGATTATTAATGGCAGAAATCGGTGACGGCAATAGATCTAGGGGTTCATTCCATGAGCACCATTGATGGCCGATTTAATGGAAAGCGATGGGGTTGTTTCGTTACATCGAATGGGTTTGATTCATTGGTTGGATTTGAACCGAAGTGCAACCGGTGCTTAGGTGAATTGTATAGCTGGTGTTGGTCGAGATATAGGCCGGGTGAATGAATTGGGGTTGTTTTTTGGTGGAGATTGAAAATTTCTTTTATTTTAAACGGAGACAGTCTCCCGTTTATTGTTATTTTCTTTACGAGAGACAAGTCTCCGTAAAGTTTTACACTACCAACCACTCGTTCGGTTGAACGAGTGGTTGAACGTTTTGGGACCAAAATACACCCTTTCACTTACCATAGTGGGAGCAAAATAGGCCAAATTTGGTAGTGACCCTTTCAAAATGAAAGGGTTACACTACCCATAGGATTTGCTCTTAGAACAAGTCTTATGGTGGAATTCATCCGGCTTCCATCTTCCACTCCACCTCAAAGACTTGGAACTGTGGATGGAAGCGCAAGTGTAATGGTGGAACCTAAAACGCTAATAGAATAGCGTAAAACGCTAATAATAATAATAAAAGGAAAACGCTACTAAGAATAGCGCTTGACTCAAGTCAACTAGTCAAAATGCTATTCTTAATAGCGCTTAAACCAATTTTCAAAGCTTACTAAATTTAGATTCGAGTCTCTCGTTCGGATGAACTGGATCGAAATATATCGCCAACATCCCATGTTCAAAGATTAGTAGATTTAGACCAAAGTCTCTCTTTCGGATGAACCGGATCGAAATATATCAATTTTCAACATCACGGGTTCAAAGATTACTAGATTTAGACTCGACTTTCTCGTTCGGATGAACGGATACGAAATATATCAAAATCGAATATCACGGGTTCAAAGACTACTAGAGTTATACTCCGAGTTTCTTGTTCGGATGAACTGGATACGAAATATATCGAATCGAACATCACGGTTCAAGATTACTAGAGTTACACTCGAGTTTATTGTTCGAAACCTGAGATCGAAATATATCAGAATCGAACATCACCAGGCTCCGAGATCGAAACTCGTCGTGAGTTGACTACTATAAGTCAGAAATTCGGTAAGAACGACGAATTCATCCATTTACAGGTAAGATTTCTTCAGATATTCTACTTAAACCTTAAAAAAAACTATTTCTCGCATATTGTATGCGTACAAGGATCCGAGATCGAAACTCGGTCGCGAGTTGACTACTCTAAGTCGAAATTCGGTAAGAAACGACGAATTCATCCATTTACTGAGGTAAGATTCCTTCGAGATATTCTACGAAACCTTTAAAAAAAACCTATTTCTGCATATTGTATGCGTACAATGATCCGAAATCGAAACCTGGCCGCGAGTTGACTACTCTAAGTCAGAAACTTGGTAAGAATGACGAATCCATCCATTTACAAGTAAGATTCCTTCGAGATATTCTACGAAACCTTAAAAAAAAAACCTATTTATGCATATATGTATGCGTACCAGGATCCGAGATCGAAACCTGGCCGTGAGTTGACTACTATAAGTCAGAAATTCGGTAAGAACGACGAATTCATCCATTTACAGGTAAGATTTCTTCGAGATATTCTACGAAACATTAAAAAAAACCTATTTCTGCATATTGTATGCGTACCAGGATCGGAGATCGAAACACCGCCGCGAGTTGACTACTATAAGTCAGAAATTGCGGTAAGAAACGACGAATTCATCCATTTACGGGTAAGATTCCTTCGAGATATTCTACGAAACCTTAAAAAAACCCTATTTCGCATATAGTATGCGTACAAGGATCCGAGATCGAAACACCGTTTGAGTTGACTACTCTAAGTCAGAAACTTGGTAAGAACGACGAATCCATCCATTTACATGTAAGATTCCTTCGAGATATTCTACGAAACCTTTAAAAAAAACCTATTTCTGCATATTGTATGCGTACAATGATCCGAAATCGAAACCTGGCCGCGAGTTGACTACTCTAAGTCAGAAACTTGGTAAGAATGACGAATCCATCCATTTACGGGTAAGATTCCTTGAGATATTCTACGAAACCTTAAAAAAAACCTATTTATGCATATATGTATGCGTGACGGGATCCGAGATCGAATCTCGGCCGTGAGTTGACTACTATAAGTCGAAATTCGGTAAGAACGACGAATTCATCCATTTACAGGTAAGATTTCTTCGAGATATTCTACGAAACATTAAAAAAAACCTATTTCTGCATATTGTATGCGTACCAGGATCGAAGATCGAAACCCGGCCGCAGTTGACTACTATAAGTCGAGAAATTCGGAAGAACGACGAATTCATCCATTTACGGGTAAGATTCCTTCGAGATATTCTACGAAACCTTAAAAAACCCTATTTCGCATATAGTATGCGTACAAGGATCCGAGATCGAAACTCGGGCCGCGAGTTGACTACTCTAAGTCGAAACTTGGTAAGAACGACTTAATCCATCCATCTAGGTAAGATTCCTTCGAGATATTCTACGAAACCTTAAAAAAAACCCTATTTCAGATATTATATGCGTACTCAGATCCGAGATCGAAACCTAGCCACGAGTTGACTACTCTAAGTCGAAACTTGGTAAGAATGAGGAATTCATCCATTTACTGGTAAGATTCCTTCAAGATATTCTACGAAACCTTAAAAAAACCCGTATATATGCGTCGATCCGAGATCGAAACACTCGGCCGCGAGTTGACTACTCTAAGTCGGAAACTTGGTAAGAATGACGAATCCATCCATTTAAGGTAAGATTCCTTCGAGATATTCTACGAAACCTTAAAAAAACCTATTTCGTATATTGTATGCGTATGAACCGAGATCGAAACTTGTTGAGTTACTACTAAGTCGAAACTTGGTAAGAACGATGAATCCATCCATTTTCGGGTAAGATTCCTTCGAGATATTCTACTGAAACCTTTAAAAACACTATTTCGCATATTGTATGCGTACCCAGGATCCGAGATCGAAACTCCGGCGCGAGTTGACTACTCCTAAGTCGAAACTTGGTAAGAACGACGAATCCATCCATTTACAGGTAGATTCCTTCGAGATATTCAACGAAACCTTTAAAAAACACTATTTCTGCATATTGTATGCGTACAAGGATCGGAGATCGAAACCTGGCCGCGAGTTGACCACTCTAAGTCAGAAATTTGGTAAGAACGACGAATCCATCCATTTACAGTAAGATTCCTTCGAGATATTCTACGAAACCTTAAAAAACCCTATTTACGTATATTGTATGCGTACTCAGAACCGAGATCGAAACTTGACCGCGAGTTGACTACTCTAAGTCAGAAACTTGGTAAGAACGATGAATCCATCCATTTTCAGGTAAGATTCCTTCGAGATATTCTACGAAACCTTTAAAAAACACTATTTCTGCATATTGTATGCGTACAAGGATCCGAGATCGAAACCCCGGCCGCGAGTTGACTACTCTAAGTCGAAACTTGGTAAGAACGATGAATCCATCCATTTACAGTAAGATTCCTTCGAGATATTCAACGAAACCTTAAAAAACCCTATTTCGCATATTGTATGCGTACTCAGATCCGAGATCGAAACCCGCCGCGAGTTGACTACTCTAAGTCGAAATTCTAAGAAGAACGACTAATCCATCCATTTACATGTAAGATTCCTTGAGATATTCTACGAAACCTTTAAAAACACTATTTCGCATATTGTATGCGTACCGGGATCCGAGATCGAAACCGGCCGCGAGTTGACTACTCTAAGTCAAAACTTGGTAAGAACGACGAATCCATCTATTTACGTAAGATTGTTCGAGATATTCTACGAAACCTTAAAAAAACCCTATTTCTGCATATTGTATGCGTACCAGGATCCGAGATCGAAACCTGGCCGCGAGTTGACTACTCTAAGTAAGAAACTTGGTAAGAACGACGAATCCATCACAAGTTCAAATATTACTAGAGGTAGAGCTGAGTTTCTCTTTCGGATGAACTGGAGCCGAAATATATCATAATTGAACATCACATGTTCAAAGATTACTAAAGTTAGACATGAGTTTCTCGTTCGGGTGAACTGAGACGAAAATATCATAATTGAACATCACAGTTCATGGATTACTAAAGTTAGACACCGAGTTTCTCGTTCGGGTGAACATGAGACGAAATATATATGAATTGAACATCACAGTTCAAATATTACTAGAGGTAGAGGCGAGTTTCTCTTTCGGATGAACCGGAGTCGAAATATATCATAATTGAACATCACGGTGTTCAAAGATTACTAAAGTTAGACTGTGAGTTTCTCGTTCGGGTGAACTGAGACGCAATATATCATAATTGAACATCACAGTTCATGGATTACTAAAGTTAGACTCGAAGTTTCTCGTTCGGTGAATGGAGACAAAATATATACGAATTGAACATCATGTGTTCAAATATTACAACAATTAGACACGAGTTTCTCGTTCGGATGAACTGGAGACGAAATATATCATAATTGAACATCACGGGTTCAAATATTACAAATTAGACTCGACTTTCTCGTTTCGGATGAACCGAGGACGAAATATATGTGAATTGAACATCACAGTTCAAATATTACTAGAGGTAAAGCTGAGTTTCTCTTTCGGATGAAATGAAGACGAAATATATCAGAATTGAACATCACAGGTTCAAATATATCGGATAAACTGTGAAAATGACCATATTACCCTTATTGGAAAAGTGCAATAAATATTATGGAGACTGTGAAAATGACCATACTACCCTTACCGGAAATAAGTAAATTATTCTTAAAGACTGTGAAAATGACCGTATTACCCTTATTGGAAAAATACAATAAATATTATGGATACTGTGAAAATGACTATACTACCCTTATCAAAAATAAGTAAAGTAAATATTGCAGTTTGTGAAAATGACCATATTACCCTTATTGGAAAAAATTGCAATAAATATTATGGAGAATGTGAAAATGACGATACTACCCTTTTATCGAAATAAGTAAAGTAATTCTCATAGATGCGGAAATGACCATATTACCCTTATTGGAAAAAATGCAATAAATATTATGTGATCGTGAAAATGACCATACTACTCCCTTATCGGAAATAAGTAAAGTAATTCTTACAGATCGTGAAAATGACCCTATTACCCTTATTGGAAAAAGTGCAATAAATATTATGGAGACGTGAAAATGACGATCAGCCCTTATCGGAAATGAGTAAAGTAATTCTTACAAACTGTGAAAATGACCATATTACCCTTATTGGAAAAAAGTGCAATTAATATTACTGAGACTGTGAAAATGACCATACTACCCTTATTGGAAATAAGTAAAGTAAATATTAAAGATTGTCAAAATGACCATATTACCCTTATTGGAAAAAAGTGCAATAAATATTATGGGGACTGTGAAAATGACCATACTACCCTTATCGGAAATGAGTAAAGTAATTCTTACAGACTGTGAAAATGACCATATTACCCTTATTGGAAAAAGTGCAATAAATATTATGGAGACTGTGAAAATGACCATACCACCCTTATCGGAAATAAGTAAAGTAAATGTTGCAAACTGTGAGAATAATCATATTACCCTTATTGGAATAAAGTGAAATAAATATTATGGAGAATGTGAAAATGACGATACTACCCTTATCAGAAATAAGTAAAGTAAATATTAAAGATTGTCAAAATGACCATATTACCCTTATTGGAAAAAAGTGCAATAAATATTATGGGATTTGTGAAAATGACCATACTACCCTTATCGGAAATGAGTAAAGTAATTCTTACGCATTTGTGAAAATGACCATATTACCCTTATTGGAAAAAGTGCAATAAATATTATGGAGATTGTGAAAAATGACCATACCACCCTTATCGGAAATAAGTAAAGTAAATGTTGCAAACTGTGAGAATGACCATATTACCCTTATTGGAATAAAGTGAAATAAATATTATGGAGAATGTTAAAATGAAGATACTACCCTTATCAGAAATAAGTAAAGTAATTCTTATAGACTGTGAAAATGACTATATTACCCTTATTGGAAAAAAATGCAATAAATATTATGTAGACTGTGAAAATGACCATACTACCCTTATCGGAAATAAGTAAAGTAATTCTTACAGACTGTGAAAATGACCATATTACCCTTATTGGAAAAAGTGCAATAAATATTATGGAGACTGTGAAAATGACCATACCACCCTTATCGGACATAAGTAAAGTAAATGTTGCAAACTGTGAGAATGACCATATTACCCTTATTGGAATAAAGTGAAATAAATATTATGGAGAATGTGAAAATGACCATACTACCACTTATCGAAAATAAGTAAAGGGTAAAATGGTCATTTTCATAGTTTATAATATTCATAGTTTGTAATATTTATTTTACTTATTTCTGATAAGGGTAGTTTGGTCATTTTCACAATCTCTATTACATTTATTAACCTTATTTCCAGTAAGGGTAAAATGGTCATTTTCACAAACTATGATATTTACTTGACTTATTTTTGATAAGGGCAGTTTGGTCATTTGATAGTCTCCATGATGTTTATTGCATTAATTTCTAATAAGGGTAATATGGTCATTCTCACAGTCTGAAATATTAACTTTACTTATTTTTAATAAGGGTAGTCTGGTCATTTTCACATTCTAAATAATATTTATTGCACTAATTTCCAGTAAGGGTAATATTGTCATTTTCACAGTCTGTAATATTTACTTTACTTATTTCCAATAAGGGTAGCCTGGTCATTTTCCCTGTCTCCATAATATTTAATGCATATGTTTTCAATAAGGGTAAAGTGGTCATTTTCATAGTCTGTAATATTTACCTTACCTATTTTTGATAAGGGTAGTTTGGTAATTTTCATAGTCTCCATGATATTTATTGCACTTATTTCCAGTAAGGGTAATATGGTCATTTTCAGTCTGTAATATTTACTTTACTTATTTTGGATAAGGGTAGTTTGGTCATTGTCATTGTCTCCATGATATTTATTGTATTTATTTCCAATAAGGGTAATATGGTCATTTTCACAGTCTATAATATTTTACTTTACTTATTTCAGTATGGGTAGTATTGTCATTTTCACATTCTCCATAATATTTATTGCACTTTTTTCCAATAAGGGTAATATGGTCATTTTCAATAATCGCAATATTTACTTTACTTATTTTTGATAAGGCAAGTATGGTCATTTTCTGATCTCCATAATATTTATTGTATTTTTCCAATAAGGGTAATATGGTCATTTTCGATCTCTAAGAATTATTTCTCATTTCCGATATGTAGTATGGTAATTTTCACGGTCATAATATTTATTGCACTTTTTTCCAATAAGGGTAATATGGTCATTTTCACATCATGTAAGAATTACTTTACTTATTTCCGATAAGGGTAGTATGGTCATTTTCCTAGTCTCCGTAATATTAATTGTACTTTTTCCAATAAGGGTAATATGGTCATTTTCACAGTCTGTAAGAATTACTTTACTCATTTCCGATAAGGGCGATTCGTCATTTTCACCGGTCTCCATAATATTTATCGCACTTTTCCATTAAGGTTAATAAGGGTCATTTTCACAATCTTGTAAGAATTACTTTACTTTATTTAGATAAGGGTAGTATGGTCATTTCCGATCTCATAATATTTATTGCGTTTATTGTCGATAAGGATGTATGGTAATTTTCATATCTTGAAGAAGAGATATGTCAAAGTCAAATTTCTATAAAGTCATGACTTGTTGACTTGGTCTTGATCCTCTTTTCTAATATTAAGAAAATTAAAAAGAAAAAGAAAAATATATTTTGATTTATAGAAATGAAATATAATTGTTAGTTTGTACAAATGTGGGAAAATTAGTGACAAGTAAAATTCAAAGTGTTATAATTTTGGGGTTGTTTTAGATGTTGTGAAATATTTGGGTGGAATCATCACTTTGAATTATACTTGTCACTAATCTGTAAAATTGTCAACAAATATTATCGTGACTAATAAAAGAATTTAATATTCCTAATTATTATCACGAATACAAAATTTAATAACGATTTATAATCATTGCAGGACTTATCACGGGTGTATACGGAGTGAAAAATAATTTGAGACAAAGGTAATCGTTGTTACAAAATCCTGGTTTTGGTGTAGTGATAGTATGGAGAATTGAAGTCTTATCGTATGTAAAGATTTGATGGGAATTTTGATTTTAGTCTTTGGCAGATGAATATGAAAGATTATCTTGTCGTGCTAGATTTGGATGATGCCCTAAAAGGTCCATAGGATGAGGTAAGAAAAAGAAAATTCAGAAGAGGTGAGTCGTCAAAAGATGTTAACGATGCGGGTGAAAGATGGATAAAAAGTGTTTATCGGAGATTCAGCTTCATCTCGCTAGAAAGTTGCAAGGTCATGCTGCGATCAAGGGTGCTACATCAGCAAAATAGCTATGTATTCCCTTGAAAGTTTGTTCATGTCTAAAACAATGACTAATAAGATCTTTATTAAGGGTCTTTTACATGATATGACGATGGAAGAGAATATAAGTAATGGATCATATTTCGCCTTTGATTCATCAATATCGAAGCTTGAAGTTGTTGGTGATAATTTGAATGACCAAGACAAATATCTCTGACTGATTTGGACACTTCTAGAATCGTACAAGACGTTGTCTGAGAATTTTATGAGTCGATCGTCGATTTTACTACATTAGAAATTGCAACGCTTTTAGTCAAAGAGGAGGAGATGATGCGCAAAGAGATCGGGTTAGTAATATTTCAAGATGTGTTTGTAGACGATGGGAAGAGAGTTGGTAACAACAAAGGAAAAGCGAACTTTTTCAAAGTTGATTGTTACAAGTGTGGTCACCATGGCATTGTGCTAGAGATTTTCCTAGAAGAAGGAAGGTTAGGAAAGTTTTGGCTAAATTTCCTAAAGATATTACAACATTAGCGATGCTATCAATCGTTAAAACATCTTACTCGAGACGAACGTGTAATAGTGTTTACATCTTAAAGGGAATATCTCTAATTCTACGATTGTGACTTGTCAATATGTATGACGTGTAATGCACCAATAGAGTGCTTCCATCTGTACTTAGTGCCAGCTAGATGACAACTAAGAGTTAGCTGTATAGGAAGTCCACGAGTCCTTTGTTGAGTCTATCTGCTATATAAAGCAGCAGTCCTGTATTGAAATGTTTTTCTCTGTTTGAATAAACTAAATAACACAATTCACAGATTCCACACAGTTCTTACAATTAAGAGTCGCTGGTTAAAAGATTCATTCAACTTGGTTCATGTGAAAGGACACATCTATTAGTTCACAACTTAATTCAAACTCGAAAGGGTTTATATGAATGGACACAACTATTATTTTATTTTGATGGTTAACCACGTAGAACAGTAGAACAGTTACTAAAAGTCGTTTCTCTCTTTAGAAACCTAGGTTTCATATGAAATATGGTGGATGAAAATATCATATAACACAGTGTTCCGAGAATCACAAACTTGATAATGCATTGCTCGTCAGTGATAATTTGATGTGTTAGAGGTCTGTAATGTGAAATCTGGTGGATGAAAATGTTTTTTCTTTTTTTTTTTCTTTTGCATAGAACAACCTTTTAATTTTATTAATTTTACTTAAAATCAATAAAAATGATTTTTTTCATTATGATGGTAAATAATTAATTTTCATAAATTTTACCAAACAACTCCATAAATAAGGATTGTGACAGGATTGTCCATAAATCATCTTGTATCTCTTTGCTTCTTGAAGATGCCTTTTTAACTGGTATGTACGTTAATTACAATTCAGTGAATCTGCACCATAATGACATTTGTGCATAAAGATTTTCCATATGTACATAAAGATACTCATCAAAAAACTTCCAAATAAATCCATAATAAATTTAGCAGAATTATTATGCCAATACTTCCAAGTAAAGAAAAAGGAAAGTCTATTCCTTACACTTCATTTCGTATCATTTGCACAAAGAACTGGATGTAACATGATATAACATTAGTGGTATGCCTATTAAAAATTTTAGGTTCAGATTTTATACTATATTTTGTGATCTTGGAAAAACTACGTCAAATTGGTGATGTGTTTTAGGATTTTTAAGGTTGATCTATTTCCTGTTCACTACGGGAAAAATATACATCTACAACTGGAGATTTACAACACTTCGCTAAACATCGTAGAAAGTCCTATGTTTTACAACTGATTTCAAAGGAAGAGTTGTCGTATATCACCACTACCAACCCTTGGGAAACAAGGGGTTGCACAAAGAAAACTTTGACAACTCCTTAAGCAAAGCTGTTATGACAACATTTAGCTATAACAACTTTGTTCCATAAACATAGTGACTTAGCCTATCACAATTCTCACAAGAGTTGTTGAAGAACACAAAAATATGATAATGAAAAATACATTAGAGGGGATATTCGAACATGAACCTAATGCATGGATGTCTAGCTCATCAACCATCCTTACAGTTCACAAGTTTTGGTTTTTTTTCTTTTTTTTTTAATAGAAACGTATAACAACACTTATAAGTGTTGTTGAAGTTCAAATATAGAATGTTGGAAAAATGAGGTTGGGGGATTCGATCCTGAGCCTCCAGCCGTATGGAAGTCTACACCACCAACCATACCTACATTATCACGCGGTTCTATTAATTTGGTGGTTCTTTAATACACTAACTTTATGACAACCCTTCATAAGAGTTGTAAAACAAAATGTAATGCTCAAAAATAATGCTCGGGTGATCGAGCATAAGCAGCGAAGCATTCTGCGTAATCACATACATCTATAAGACCACCCACTTTAAGCAAAGCATGCAATGAACTAAATGTATAAGTTTGGGGAATAAGGGTAGTACGGTCATTTTCACGATCTCCATAATATTTATTGCACTTATTTCCATCGAAGGTAATATGGTCATTTTCAAAGTCTCGTAATATTTACATTACTTATTTCCGATAAAGGGTACTGGTCATTATTAAAGTTTCGATAATATTTATTGCACTTATTTTCACTAAGGGTAATATGGTCATTTTCATAGTCTGTAATATTTTCTTTTCTTATTTCCGATATGGGTAGTCTTGTCATTTTCATAGTCGCCATAATATTTATTGCACTTATTTCCATTAAGGGTAATATGGTCATTTTCACATTCTTTAATATTTATACTACCTATTTCCGATAAGGGTGATACGAGTCATTTTTCAAAGTTTCTATAATATTTATTACACTTATTTCCATTAAGGGTAATATGGTCATTTTCACATTATGTAATATTTCCTTTACCTATTTACGATAAGGGTAGTCTGGTCATTTTTCACAGTCTTCATCATATTTATTGCAGTTATTTCCATTAAGGGTAATATGGTCATTTTCACATTCTGTAATATTTACTTTACCTATTTCAATAAGGGTAGTTAGGGTCATTTTCATAAACTCCATAATATTTATTGCACCAAATCGATAAATTTCATTTTTTGATTCATCCGAACGAGAAACTCAGTCCAACTCTAGTAATCTTTGAACCTGTGATGTTCAAATCGATGAATTTCATCTTGATTCATCCGAATAGAAACTCGGGTCCAACTCTAGTAATCTTCGAACATGTGATGTTCAAATTTGATAAATTTCATTTTGGTTCATCACGAATGAGAAACTCAAGTCCAACTCCAATAATCTTTGAACCTGTGATGTTCAAATCTGATAAATTTCTTTTTCAGTTCATCCGAATGAGAAACTCAGGTCCAACTCTAGTAATCTTTGAACCTGTGAAGTTCAAATCGACACTGAGCTTAATACTTATCGATTTTGATGATGTATCATGCTAAGTTTGAAGTCAGAACCCAGGGTACGCATACAATATGCCCGAATAGGGTTTGTTTAAGTTTTTGGGGAATATCAGAAGAATCTTACTTGTAAATGGATGGATTCATCGTTCTTCGAAGTTTCCAGACTTATAGTGGTCCACTAATGGCAGTT
>JAJJWW010015278.1:0-16337 GCA_023531295.1 Papaver armeniacum
TTTACCCATGCGATATGCGCATGAATCACGCACCAAGCCTTGTGTCTACACAAATTTGTTTTTTGCAAGTTTTTATTTAAGAGTTTTATTTATGGGAGGATTCCTTTTACGCGTTTAATTGTTTTACAAGAAACAAAAACTTGGTTTACAAGAAACCAAACCCTAGAGGTTCAGGTCCAGTGGGTTCACAAGAAATCCAAAATACATATTTTTACCCATGCGATATGCGCATGAATCACGCACCAAGCCTTGTGTCTACACAAATTTGTTTTTTTGCAAGTTTTTATTTAAGAGTTTTATTTATGGGAGGATTCTTTTACGCTCTTTTAATTGTTTTACAAGAAACAAAAACTTGGTTTACAAGAAACCAAACCCTAGAGGTTCAGGTCTGTGGTTCACAAGAAACCAAAATACATATTTTTACCCATGCGATATGCGCATGAATCACGCACCAAGCCTTGTGTCTACACAAATTTGTTTTTGCAAGTTTTTATTTAAGAGTTTTATTTATGGGAGGATTCCTTTTACGCGTTTAATTGTTTTACAAGAAACAAAAACTTGGTTTACAAGAAACCGAAACCCTAGAGGTTCAGTGGTTCTGTGGTTCACAAGAAACCGAAAATACATATTTTTACCCATGCGATATGCGCATGAATCACGCACCAAGCCTTGTGTCTACACAAATTTGTTTTTTGCAAGTTTTTATTTAAGAGTTTTATTTATGGGAGGATTCCTTTTACGCGTTTAATTGTTTTACAAGAAACAAAAACTTGGTTTACAAGAAACCAAACCCTAGAGGTTCAGTGGTTCAGGGTTCACAAGAATCTGAAAATACATATTTTTACCCATGCGATATGCGCATGAATCACGCACCAAGCCTTGTGTCTACACAAATTTGTTTTTTGCAAGTTTTTATTTAAGAGTTTTATTTATGGGAGGATTCCTTTTACGCGTTTAATTGTTTTACAAGAAACAAAAAACTTGGTTTACAAGAAATCCGAACCCTAGAGGTTCAGGGTTCAGGTTCACAAGAAATCCGAAAATACATATTTTTACCCATGCGATATGCGCATGAATCACGCACCAAGCCTTGTGTCTACACAAATTTGTTTTTTGCAAGTTTTTATTTAAGAGTTTTATTTATGGGAGGATTCCTTTTACGCGTTTAATTGTTTTACAAGAAACAAAAAAACTTGGTTTACAAGAAATCCGAAACCCTAGAGGTTCAGGGTTCAGGGTTCACAAGAAATCCGAAAATACATATTTTACCCATGCGATATGCGCATGAATCACGCACCAAGCCTTGTGTCTACACAAATTTGTTTTTTGCAAGTTTTTATTTAAGAGTTTTATTTATGGGAGGATTCCTTTTACGCGTTTAATTGTTTTACAAGAAACAAAAACTTGGTTTACAAGAAACTGGAAACCCTAGAGGTTCAGGGTTCAGGGTTGGTTCACAAGAAACCGAAAATACATATTTTTACCCATGCGATATGCGCATGAATCACGCACCAAGCCTTGTGTCTACACAAATTTGTTTTTTGCAAGTTTTTATTTAAGAGTTTTATTTATGGGAGGATTCCTTTTACGCGTTTAATTGTTTTACAAGAAACAAAAACTTGGTTTACAAGAAATCCAAACCCTAGAGGTTCAGGGTTGTGGTGGTTCACAAGAAATCCGAAAATACATATTTTTACCCATGCGATATGCGCATGAATCACGCACCAAGCCTTGTGTCTACACAAATTTGTTTTTTGCAAGTTTTTATTTAAGAGTTTTATTTATGGGAGGATTCCTTTTACGCGTTTAATTGTTTTACAAGAAACAAAAACTTGGTTTACAAGAAACCAAACCCTAGAGGTTCAGTGGTTGTGGTTCACAAGAAATCCGAAAATACATATTTTTACCCATGCGATATGCGCATGAATCACGCACCAAGCCTTGTGTCTACACAAATTTGTTTTTTGCAAGTTTTTATTTAAGAGTTTTATTTATGGGAGGATTCCTTTTACGCGTTTAATTGTTTTACAAGAAACAAAAACTTGGTTTACAAGAAATCCAAACCCTAGAGGTTCAGGGTTCAGGTTCACAAGAAATCCGAAAATACATATTTTTACCCATGCGATATGCGCATGAATCACGCACCAAGCCTTGTGTCTACACAAATTTGTTTTTTGCAAGTTTTTATTTAAGAGTTTTATTTATGGGAGGATTCCTTTTACGCGTTTAATTGTTTTACAAGAAACAAAAACTTGGTTTACAAGAAAACCAAACCCTAGAGGTTCAGTGGTTCAGTGGTTCACAAGAAACTGAAAATACATATTTTTACCCATGCGATATGCGCATGAATCACGCACCAAGCCTTGTGTCTACACAAATTTGTTTTTTGCAAGTTTTTATTTAAGAGTTTTATTTATGGGAGGATTCCTTTTACGCGTTTAATTGTTTTACAAGAAACAAAAAACCCTAGAGGTTCAGGGTTCACAAGAAATCTGAAAATACATATTTTTACCCATGCGATATGCGCATGAATCACGCACCAAGCCTTGTGTCTACACAAATTTGTTTTTTGCAAGTTTTTATTTAAGAGTTTTATTTATGGGAGGATTCCTTTTACGCGTTTAATTGTTTTACAAGAAACAAAAAACTTGCAAAAAACAAATTTGTGTAGACACAAGAAATCTGAAAATACATATTTTTACCCATGCGATATGCGCATGAATCACGCACCAAGTTTTTGCTAGGTCAAAATGGTTTATTACAAAAACGTAATTACAAGAATTACAAAATGGTAGGCTCAAGGCCTACCCACCCCATAAACCAAAGGGGAGAAAAATAACATCAAAATAGCTAAACCAAAAGAAGCCCTCCTAAGCTCAAATAACTAACAAAAGAAAGAAAAAGAAAGAATATCAAGTGCTTCCACTTCCTTCTTTGTTCTTATTTTTCATCATTGAGTTTATTCCTTTCTAATTGATCTTATTTCTTTTGAGATACTCCTTTCGAAAAGCTGGATCCTTCAAAAATTTTGTTGAATATCGAATTTTGTATTGAACAAAACTTCCTTCTCCCCTCTGTGAGTGAAATGGGGTGAAATCTTAGCATTCACTGCACTCCAACAACACAGTCCGTATCCTTACTATTATTGGGCTTGTGAAAAGACCCATTATTTTCCTTGTGATCTTCATGACATGTTGTTGCTGACTTTGCTTGCTCTCTATTCTGTGAAAAGTGCTACATCAGGTAGAAGCAGCTTATTTATGCTCCTCTTGATGAAATTCTTGAACGAATAGCTAAGCGGAGATCTTCTCGCCAAATTGTTTCAGTCACTTCAAATGGATATTAACCCTTTTACAGACCGAATCCGAAGTTTACCATGCAAGAAATCCGAAACCCTAGAGGTTAAGTGGTTCACAAGAAACAAAAACTTGGTTTACAAGAAATCAAATCGTAGAGGTTATTTCACAAGAGTCCGAAAATACATATTTTACCCATGCGATATGCGCATGAATCACGCACCAAGCCTTTGTGTCTACACAAATTTGTTTTTGCAAGTTTTTATTTAAGAGTTTTATTTATGGAGGATTCCTTTACGCGTTTAATTGTTTTACAAGAAACAAAAACTTGGTTTACAAGAACCAAAAACCCAGAGGTTCAGTGGTCTAGTGGTTCACAAGAAACTGAAATACATATTTTTACCTATGTGATATGCATGAATCACGACCAAGCCTTGTGTCTAGACAAATTTGTTTTTGCAAGTTTTATTTAAGAGTTTTATTTATGGGAGGATTCCTTTTACGCGTTTAATTGTTTTATAAGAAACAAAAAAACTTGGTTTACAAGAACCAAACCCTAGAGGTTCAAAGGTTGTGTGGTTCACAAGAACCGAAAATACATATTTTTACCTATGAGATATGCGCATGAATCACGCACCAAGCCTTGTGTCTACACAAATTTGTTTTTTGCAAGTTTTTATTTAAGAGTTTTATTTATGGAAGGATTCCTTTTACGCGTTTAATTGTTTTACAAGAAACAAAATTTGGTTTACTTAAGAACCAAACCCTAGAGGTTCAGTGGTCTGTGGTTCACAAGAACCGAAAATATGTATTTTTACCCATGCGATATGCGCATGAATCACGCACCAAGCCTTGTGTCTACACAAAATTGTTTTTTGCAAGTTTTTATTTAAGAGTTTTATTTATGGAGGATTCTTTTACGCGTTTAATTGTTTTACAAGAAACAAAAACTTGGTTTACAAGAATCCAAAACCCTAGAGGTTTCGCATTGCACTATTACGGCGGACCACAAACTTGGCCTGCAACTCTGTAACGCGTGATCATTGTGCGTCACTTGCAGCACTGTAATAGCAACCATGCCAAAACAAGCCGCATACTGCGCACCATGGCAACAATGCCAAACCAAGCCGCATACTGCGCACCATGGCAACAATGCCAAACCAAGCCGCATACTGCGCACCATGGCAACCATGCCAAAACAAGCCGCACTCGCACACCATGGCAACCATGCCAAACCAAGCCGCACCACGCGCACCATGGCAACAACGCCAAATTCCAAGCCGCTATGACTTTGGCCCACGCCCAACATAGCGCCCTAAGTTTGCAAGACTTGCAACTAGGTCAACATGGCTGCACGTGCCATTGGCACATGCCAAAACGTGTCGCAAGCCGTATTTCCAAGTCGCTATGACTTTGGACCACGCCCAACATAGCGCCCTAGGTTTGCAAGACTTGCGACTAGGTCAACATGGCTGCACGTGCCTCCAAGCCGCTATGACTTTGGCCCACGCCCAACATAGCGCCCTAGGTTTGCAAGACTTGCAACTAGGTCAACATGGCTGCACGTGCCATTGGCACATGCCAAAACGTGTCGCAAGCCATATTTCCAAGTCGCTATGACTTTGGCCCACGCCCAACATAGTGCCCTAGGTTTGCAAGACTTGCAACTAGGTCAACATGGCTGCACGTGCCATTGGCACATGCCAAAACGTGTCGCAAGCCATATTTCCAAGTCGCTATGACTTTGGCCCACGCCCAACATAGCGCCCTAGGTTTGCAAGACTTGCAACTAGGTCAACATGGCTGCACGTGCCATTGGCACATGCCAAAACGTGTCGCAAGCCATATTTCCAAGTCGCTATGACTTTGGCCCACGCCCAACATAGCGCCCTAGGTTTGCAAGACTTGCAACTAGGTCAACATGGCTGCACGTGCCATTGGCACATGCCAAAACGTGTCGCAAGCCATATTTCCAAGTCGCTATGACTTTGGCCCACGCCAAACATAGCGCCCTAGGCTTGCAAAACATGCAACTAGGTCAACGGCCATGCATGCCATTGGCACATGCCAACATGCTCGCTAGCTAGTTTCCCTAGCAAAACCACGGCCCTAACGGCCACGCATGCCATTGGCACATGCCAACATGCTCGCTAGCAAGTTTCCCTAGCGAAATCACGGCCCTAACGGCCATGCATGCCATTGGCTCATGCCAACATGCTCGCTAGCCAGTTTCCTAGCAAAATCACGGCCCTAACGGCCACGCATGCCATTGGCACATGCCAACATGCTCGCTAGCCAGTTTCCCTAGCAAAATCACGGCCCTAACGGCCACGCATGCCATTGGCACATGCCAACATGCTCGCTAGCTAGTTTCCCTATCAAAATCACGGTCCTAACGGCCACGCATGCCATTGGCACATGCCAACATGCTCGCTAGCTAGTTTCCCTATCAAGGTCACGGCCCTAATGGCCACGCATGCCATTGGCACATGCCAAACACACTTATTTGGTAGCCTAACTTGCAAACCGTGCAACCTACCACCAAGGCATTCCGCACATGCCATTGGCACATGCCAAACACACACGCTGGTAGCCTAACTTGCAAACCGTGCAACCTACCACCAAGGCATTAGCACATTCCATTGGCACATGCCAAACACACACGTTTGGTATCCTAACTTGCAAACCGTGCAACCTACCACCAAGGCATTCACACATGCCATTGGCACATGTCAAACACACACGGTATCCTAACTTGCAAACCGTGCAACCTACCACCAAGGCATTGCACATGCCATTGGCACATGCCAAACACACACGCTGGTAGCCCAACTTGCAAACCGTGCAAACTACCACCAAGGCATTCCGCACATGCCAAACGCGCCACTTGCACTCAAGATGCAACCAACACTTGAGACATCAACACAAACTGGGGGATGCTTCCTTAGGGTTTTGGTTTGGCGGTCACAGCATGTAGCGTACACTACGCTCACATTAAGAAAGCGTGAAAAGGAATAAAGCGGTCAAATAAAAGAGGAAATAATGGTGAAAAACGTTTTCGCCCATTAAACCATGCGGTTACTACCTCCTCCCATTATTTCACCCTTTACTCTCTTCCTTCATGAGGCCAGGGTACGTTTCAATCTCGACTTGTATAAATAGGTCTTACCTATTTCCACCAGACAACAAGTCTCGGTCAGGAGAAATATACTACACTTACACTCTCAGAAAGGCAACTTTGCAAGCTCTCCCAAAAAGCTTTCATCTCTTGCAAGCTTCCTAAGCTTTCACTTTCTGATACAAGTCGAGATACTACTCTCCTCAACACCTTTCTTTGCTTCCCTCCCCAAATCAACCCTTCTCCTCCACTTTGTGACCGAAGCAAGTCTGGAACGGCCATTTCTTGGTTTAGGCCGGACTTGTACAGATTGATCTCTCGAACCTATAAAGTGCTCACGTGCAGCACATTTGTTTAGGGTTTGAACCAGTTTCTCACTCACCTGCCGAATTTACCGAAATCGGCAGAAACGATTTTTACCCATAAACAATTGGCGACCACGGCGGGAGGATTGATCTTTCGGTTACAACATCAAGTTCTAGCTCCCATCCGCAAATTTCGGGCAAGCATGGTCGGCTATCAGGCAATCTCCACAAACATGGATCCCGCCCAAGGTCATGATAACTCCTCAAATTCTGAAAGCGGCACCACCAATGGAGAAGTCCCAAGACTGGTTGACCTGATACGTGTTCAGGAGATCCACGCCAGAAACATGGACCTAATGAAGGACGCGATTACCAGCATACTCGACTTCCTCATCAATCTAGCATCGGGGCCAAGTGATCCATGCTCCCCAGGAGATCAAGAGCAGGGGACTAATATCCCGAATGAGCGTGCTCAAATCAACGGTTTCGTCACTGGCTGGAAGCCAGCGGACCAGGAGGCGACCGTATTGATAGAAAACTTATGTGAATTGCTGCACCTCTCCAAGGACCAACGGATAAAAACATTCTCTGCTATCAACCGAATAGCACTAAACGCATCACTAGTTCCTGCACCCACGGGGACTCCAAGGATCCCCGGAAGATCCGCCAACAATATTGTTTTCACCGACGACGACATGATGGTAGAAGATGGTCACAACCGGGCCTTGCATGTTACGGCTCTCGTCAAGAACATAGAGTTTCGAAGAGCGCTCATTGACACGGGTGCATCTTCCAATGTCATCACTCTCAAGACACTCAAAGCTGCCAAGGTGCGACCTAATGAGATCGTACGACAGCCCACTACGATGACGGATTTCGAGGGAAACCAAACTAGCACATACGGCTACATCAACTTGGAGCTGGTAGTAGGGCCAATCCAATCAAGCGTGAAGTTTGAAGTAATTGAAAAAGAACCAGACTACCACATGATACTGGGAAGGTCGTGGCTGCACAATCTCAAAATCGTCCCTTCAACATACCACCAATGCCTGAAAACAGTATTGAACGGAGAAGTCGTTCGCATTTCCGCGTCTCTGTCCCCCTATGCACCAGTCTATTGCGTAGAAGCACATGGGCCGAAGGAGGGTTCAAAAGGCGTGGCGACCAAGATTCACAGTTTTCTGCTACCAAAATGGACATCGCTCAGAGATAGCGACAAACTGGAGATACCCCGCAAAGGAGACCGTCCTCCCACCACATCCTCAGAAGGAAGACTCGCCAGTCTCTTGCCACTGGGCGTAACCCGTGCCCGCACCAAGCGAGAGTACACCCTTACCGCAAGACGAAGCAAAAAGGGGAAGCTCACACATTATAACCGCTGTTAGCAATTAGCAGGGGAGACCATGACCCGGTCTCTCCGCCCGAAGGAATGTCTTCACAATAACCAGGAGGAAGTTCCAGACGCCCCTCAGAAGCTACAAGATGGGACCGACTTAACCACCGACGAACTCGAAACTGTCAATATAGGGAATGAGGAATTTCCGCGACCCATTCCGATCGGGTTCGACTCTACATCTGTGGAACGCTCAAAGCTAATCGACCTACTCAAAGAATATCAAGACGTCTTCGCATGGACTTATGAAGAAATGCCGGGCTTGGATGGAAAAGCGGGGTCACCCACCATCTGCATGTGATACCGGATCCAAACCGGTCAAGCAGCCTCCAAGACAATTCAGACACGATGTAGAAGAACAGATCAAGGCGGAGGTCCAAAAATTACTAGTCTTTGGATTCATCAGGCCTATTCATCATCCTAATTGGTTGGCCAATATCGTTCCCGTTAAAAAGAAGAATGGTCAGATCAGATGTTGTGTCGATTTCAGGGATTTGAACAAGTGCTGCCCCAAAGATGATTTTCCGCTACCTAACATCGACATGCTGGTAGATGCTATCAGTGGACATGGTATGTTCTCTTTCATGGATGGATATAGCGGCTACAACCAGATAAAGATGTATGAGCACGACGTAAGTAAGACTGCTTTCCGTACCCCTCTCGGAAACTTCTATTACACCGTAATGCCTTTCGGTCTGAAGAACGCTGGCGCTACTTACCAACGCGCCATGACTACCATCTTCCACGATATGATGCACAAGCAAGTCGAAGATTACGTAGATGACGTGGTGGTTAAATCAAAGACTCGAGCGGATCATCCAGAAACGCTGCGCCAAGTGTTCGAAAGATGCCGCGAGTACAAGTTGAAGATGAATCCTCTGAAATGCGCCTTTGGTGTCTCTTCGGGGAAATTCTTGGGATTCCAAGTGACGGCCACAGGAATAAAAGTTGATCCAGTCAAAACGCAAGCTATCCTCACGATGCCGCCACCATGAACCATAAAGGAGCTCCAGAGTTTCATGGGCAAGGTAAACTACATTCGTCGCTTCATACCGGGCTGGCACAACTCACCACTACGTTTACCCCTCTGCTAAAGAAAGGAGCGAATTTCGCATGGGCTACGCCTCAGCAAAAAGCGTACCAGAAGATCCAGCAAATATTGTCCTCTCCAGCCATCATGAAGCCTCCTATGCGAGGGAAACCACTATGTCTCTACACAGCCTTTAGCACACTGCCGTTGGAGCTCTCCTCGCACAAGAGGACGACAAAGGAATGGAATACCCCATATACAATTTCAGTCGAACGTTGAGAGACGCTGAACTCAGATACCCCAAGGCGGAAAAGGCATGTTTAGCACTGATTTATTCCATCCAGAAGTTCAGGCACTACCTCCTCTCCAATAAAGTGGTGCTAGTATCCAAATCAGACCCTGTAAAGTTTCTCCTCTCGAAACCTGCTCTGATAGGGAGGCCAGCTAAATGGCTCCTGCAGCTGTCAGAGTTCGACATAACGTGCGTCTCCCCAAAGGCCATAAAGGGACAAGCTGTTGCGGACCTGTTAGCAGCATTCCCAGGGGAAGATACCGCAGAATTACGAGAAGATCTCCCGGGAGATCTTCCAGATATATTTTTAGTCAAAGAAGAAACGTGGCTACTGTTCTTCGACGGCTCTTCCACCCCCAGCACTAATATCGGAGGAGCGGGTGTTGTACTAGTATCTCATGATGGAGAAGTCTTCTCGCACTCTTTCAAGCTAGACTTTCCGTGCACCAATAACTCAGCTGAGTACGAAGCTTTCCTCATCGGACTATCACTAGCCAAACAAGTCGGGGCCACGCGTTTGGAGATAAGAGGAGATTCCAAATTACTCATCAACCAGGTAAACGGGATCTATGCATTGAAGGAACTAACACTGGCACCATACAGGGCTGAAGCACAAAAACTACTCAATTATTTCGTTGAAGCAACCATCACACATGTCAGCCGTAGCAGCAACAAGCATGCCGACTGCTTAGCTACACTAGCCTCGAGGCTGCGGTTTGAAGGGACTGAGGAAACCCTGACAGTAAAACGGCGAACGATAGCTTCAACGTGGCTTTCACAACCTGAGAAAGCCGAAGATGACGACTGGAGAACTCCTATCATTCAAGAACTCAACAACTCACTCTTTCAAGGGAAGGTCGACCTCAAGACCTTGCGGAATTTCTTTATGCTTCAAGGTTTTCTGTATCACCGAAATCCAGACGGATCTCTGTCAAGGTGTCTCGGGGAAGAGGAAGCACAGCAGCAGCTTGAATGTATTCATGCCGAAGTCTGTGGGATAACATCAGTGGTAACCCTCTACCGTCGTTTACAACGACTTGGATACTACTGGCCAGAGATGGAAACCCAATCCCGATTGCTCCAAAAAGCGTGTCCAAATTGCCAGGCGCCCCCATGTCAGTCAGAAATCCTCAACATCAGCCACACTGGGGACTGGCGGGAGCCGTACATCGCTTTCCTTCGCGATAGCATTCTTCCTACTAACAAAGAGGATGCTTCCAAACTAAGACAGAAGTCCAAAAGGTTCGTGTTCCATGATGGGGTTTTATATCGCAAGAGTTTCGGGGGAGGTCTACTAAGGTGTTTGGATGACACAGAGGTCCCAGTTATGTTAAGAGAAATGCACGAAGGCGAACACCAAGGAAAACAGAAATTATTCCTGCAGATACACGAAAGGTACTACTGGCCGACCATGGAAGACGACGCGGCTACCTTCGTTCAGAAATGCCGAGAATGCCAGATTCATGGAAACCTCATCCACACGCCTCCAACACCCTTGCACGCAATAAGTAGCTCGTGGCCCTTTTATAGCTGGGGACTCGACATCATCGGGAAGATCAACCCCCCATCCTCAAAACGGCATGAGTACATAATAACCGCGACCGAGTACTTTACCAAGTGGGTTGAGGCCGTCCCACTGAAAGGAACCACTGGAGCCACAATCGCGGCGTTCATCAAGGAGCACATCATCTGCCGTTTTGGCGTACCTAAACACATCATCACCGACAACGGCACACCTTTCGCTAACAAGCAAGTACAGGAACTACTTGAGAGGTACGGGATCAAACAAGTCTTCTCTACCATCTATTATCCTCAGGGAAATGGGCAAGCCGAAAGTACCAACAAGACTCTGATCCGAATCCTCAGCCGGACAGTACATGACAATCCCAGAACCTGGCATGAGTAATTACCAATGGCTCTCTGGGCGTACAGAACATCTCCTAGAAGCTCCACCGGCGTGTCTCCTTACTCCCTCGTCTACGGTACAGACGCAATCCTCCCGGCAGAAATCAAGATCCCGTCCGCCAGAATTGCCGCAGCGAGCGGACCCCAGTGGAACGAAGCCGAATCACTCAATGCCAGAATTGCGGAACTGGATACTCTAGACTCCAAAAGATCCCGGGCAGAGGAACATGCGCCAATATACAGGAACAGGATTTCCAGGGCGTACAACAGCCATGTAAAACCCAGGGTTTTCAAGGAAGGAGATTTGGTGCTAAAAACCGCCAAACACATCCAGCAAGACGCATCAGCACCAAAGTTTTCTCCCAAATGGGAAGGGCCGTACATAATCACTAAAGCATATAACAGCGGTTACTACAAGATCATCAAAGAAGATGGGGGAAAGCTAGAGACAGTTATCAATGGAAAATGGCTAAAGGTGTACTACGCCTAATCATTCCCTGCAACATGCTACATCAAAAGTGTGAACGTCCAGGCATTTTCTCCGCTTTTACTTTCTTTCTTATCAGTTATCGAATTTCAATACAAAGCCAATGGATTAGCAGAATCTCTTTATTTTCTTCAAAAAAAAAAAAAAAAAAAAAGAGAGAAAGGGGAGCTTTCGAATCTCATAATGCAAATCAGAAAAGCCCATCTAGTAAATTATAATCCCTACAAAATATCATCTTCAATCGGCCATGATATCTTTCAGTCCTACTCTTCAAATCTCGAGTTAACTCCTCAATCTTCCGAGACTCCGGGCCAAAATTTCCTCTTCTTCCAAAGATGGATTTCGTGGCGGGAATCACACCAAGAAGAATACCAGCCCCTGTCAACCTTCACAATACCGAGGCGGTGCCGCAACCAGCCTAACGTTAAATTCCAAAGATTCGCAGGTAGACACCATGTTCTCCCACTTTTGGATGGCTGACTCCGCAACAGCACGAATGGACACATTCTCCATCTCCACAATCATTGGCAGAAGACAGTTCACTACGGAAACCAAAGCGGACGAACAGCACTTCACCACGTTCCTGGTAGCAATATGGCCATACGTTTTCCATATCCTCGTATAAAGGGCTACGAATTCTTTCCGCACCAAGAAACCACCAACATTCCGATAATTGGAGGAGAGACACCTCATACGAGTCCCAAACAATGAACTGCGAAGGGTATTCATGACAAGAGAGCCCTAAATCAAAGCATTCTCCAAATCATGCAGCGATCAACAAGGTCGGACTGAAGGAAGAGGAACAACTAGGTCATCCTCGTCGATAACTTGATGACGCATGCTCCAACAGGATATCTCTGCACAAGGAAATTTTCCCATTTACACAACAAGCATTAAAGTGTGTGTCAATCCGCCAAAGAAGAAGAAAACATATCGGTATGATTTTCTTAACCCGAATAACATTTGTTGGGACGCTCATGCAAGAATCAGACCTCGCGCCCTCATCCGAAGAACCTGACTGGTTAGAAGATGACTCGAATCTGCGCGACATGACAAAGAGAGAAATCCAACAAGAAGAATCTTTTCTCAAACAAGGAATATGATGCGTTTGCATTGGGTATAAATACGGGATTCTAAAAAGGAAAGGAAGCAATGAGGGACATAACGCTTTCAGATTCTAGCATGAACAATGCCCTAATTGAAGCCGCACGTGAAGTAAAGCAAAATAAGGAAACTTTGCTATCCGAAGAAACGCCTACTCCCTCCTTATTTACATAAGTCACGCCTGCAAGCATGGTTTCCAAGATTGGACCGGCCCCACCAATTGCGACTTCTCAATGCCGCCCAAGTCACGCCTGCAAGCATGGTTTCCAAGATTGGACCGGCCCCACCAATTGCGACTTCTCAATGCCGCCCAAGTCACGCCAAGCACAAGCATGGTTTCCAAAATTAGCACACCGGTTTCCCAACTCACCAACTTGTGCCTAAGCCACCGGGCCCCCGATTGTGCCACCTCCTCCGATTTGTGCAAAACTACCGAGAGGCAAGGATTCCAAATCCTATTTATAAAAGGTCGACAAGCCTCTTTCAATTTTCTTTACGGTTTGTTGTTAATAGTTTGTCACCATCTTATGCTTACCTCGCAACAAAGCCCCCTGTTCCGAGCTAAGCGGGGGACTTAATGTTGATGGTGGTTTTTAGACAAGGGTAAAATCGTAAAACCGCATGACCTAGTGTTACCCGCAACACATTAAATAAGAGCATTCAACTCGTGTGTAAATAATTAATAGGGGTATTTTTCAAAATACCAGTTATGGTTTTTCAACACGTAACCCTAATTCCAAAACCAAGCCGCATATCAAGCGCACCATGGCAACAATGCCAAACCAAGCCGCATATCTGCGCACCATGGCAACAATGCCAAACCAAGCCGCATCTCGCGCACCATGGCAACAATGCCAAACCAAGCCGCATACTGCGCACCATGGCAACAATGTTAAACCAAGCCGCATACTGCGCACCATGGCAACAATGCCAAACCAAGCCGCATACTGCGCACCATGGCAACCATGCCAAACCAAGCCGCATACTGCGCACCATGGCAACAATGCCAAACCAAGCCGCATACTGCGCACCATGGCAACAATGCCAAACCAAGCCGCATAATGAGCACCATGGCAACCATGCCAAAACAAGCCGCATATCATGGCGCACCATGGCAACCATGCCAAAACAAGCCGCATACTGCGCACCATGGCAACAATGCCAAACCAAGCCGCATACTGCGCACCATGGCAACAATGCCAAACCAAGCCGCATACTGCGCACCATGGCAACCATGCCAAAACAAGCCGCATACTGCACACCATGGCAACCATGCCAAACCAAGTCGCACCCTGCGCACCATGGCAACAACGCCAAATTCCAAGCCGCTATGACTTTGGCCCACGCCCAACATAGCGCCCTAGGTTTACAAGACTTGCAACTAGGTCAACATGGCTGCACGTGCCATTGGCACATGCCAAAACGTGTCGCAAGCCATATTTCCAAGCCGCTATGACTTTGGCCCACGCCCAACATAGCGCCCTAGGTTTGCAAGACTTGCAACTAGGTCAACATGGCTGCACGTGCCATTGGCACATGCCAAAACGTGTCGCAAGCCATATTTCCAAGCCGCTATGACTTTGGCCCACGCCCAACATAGCGCCCTAGGTTTGCAAGACTTGCAACTAGGTCAACATGGCTGCACGTGCCATTGGCACATGCCAAAACGTGTCGCAAGCCATATTTCCAAGTCGCTATAACTTTGGCCCACGCCCAACATAGCGCCCTAGGTTTGCAAGACTTGCAACTAGGTCAACATGGCTGCACGTGCCATTGGCACATGCCAAAACGTGTCGCAATCCATATTTCCAAGTCGCTATGACTTTGGCCCACGCCAAACATAGCGCCCTAGGCTTGCAAAACATGCAACTAGGTCAACGGCCATGCATGCCATTGGCACATGCCAACATGCTCGCTAGCTAGTTTCCCTAGCAAAACCACGGCCCTAACGGCCCACGCATGCCATTGGCACATGCCAACATGCTCGCTAGCAAGTTTCCCTAGCGAAATCACGGCCCTAACGGCCATGCATGCCATTGGCACATGCCAACATGCTCGCTAGCTAGTTTCCCTAGCAAAATCACGGCCCTAACGGCCACGCATGCCATTGGCACATGCCAACATGCTCGCTAGCTAGTTTCCCTAGCAAAATCACGGCCCTAACGGCCACGCATGCCATTGGCACATGCCAACATGCTCGCTAGCTAGTTTCCCTATCAAAATCACGGCCCCTAACGGCCACGCATGCCATTGGCACATGCCAACATGCTCGCTAGCTAGTTTCCCTATCAAGGTCACGGCCCTAATGGCCACGCATGCCATTGGCACATGCCAAACACACACGCTGGTAGCCTAACTTGCAAACCGTGCAACCTACCACCAAGGCATTCCGCACATGCCATTGGCACATGCCAAACACACACGCTGGTAGCCTAACTTTCAAACCGTGCAACCTACCACCAAGGCATTCCGCACATGCCAAACACACACGCTGGTATCCTAACTTGCAAACCGTGCAACCTACCACCAAGGAATTCCGCACATGCCAAACACACACGCCAGGGTATCCTAACTTGCAAACCGTGCAACCTACCACCAAGGCATTCCGCACATGCCATCGGCACATGCCAAGCACACACGCTGGTAGCCCAACTTGCAAACCGTGCAAACTACCACCAAGGCATTCCGCACATGCCATTGGCACATGCCACACGCGCCACTAGCAGCGCCACTTGCACTCAAGATGCAACCAACACTCGAGACATCAACACAAACTGGGGGATGCTTCTTTAGGGTTTTGGTTTGGCGGTCACAGCATGCAGCGTACACTACGCTCACATTAAGAAAGCGTGAAAAGGAATAAAGCGGTCAAATAAAAGAGGAAATAATGGTGAAAAACGTTTTCGCCCATTAAACCATGCGGTTACTACCTCCTCCCATTATTTCACCCTTTACTCTCTTCCTTCATGAGGCCAGGGTACGTTTCAATCTCGACTTGTATAAATAGGTCTTACCTATTTCCACCAGACAACAAGTCTCGGTCAGGAGAAATATACTACACTTACACTCTCGTAAAAGGCAAATTTGCAAGCTCTCCCAAAAGCTTTCATCTCTTGCAAGCTTCCTAAGCTTTCACTTTACGATACAAGTCGAGATACTACTCTCCTCAACACCTTTCTTTGCTTCCCTCCCCAAATCAACCCTTGTCCTCCACTTTGTGACCGAAGCAAGTCCTGGAACGGCCATTTCTTGGTTTAGGCCGGACTTGTACAGATTGATCTCTCGAACCTATAAAGTGCTCACGTGCAGCACATTTGTTTAGGGTTTGAACCAGTTTCTCACTCACCTGCCGAATTTACCGAAATCGGCAGAAACGATTTTTACCCATAAACAGTACCAAACCAAGA
>JAJJWW010015278.1:16383-134822 GCA_023531295.1 Papaver armeniacum
TTCCATGCGTTACCACCTCCTCCCATTTACTTACCCATTTTTCCATTCCTTAATGAGATCGAGTACGTTTCACTTTGACTTGTATAAATAGGTCTTACCTATTTCCACCGAACAACAAGTTCGTTCGAAAATATACAACACTCAGAAAATACTTGCTAGCTTACCATTTCAGGCGCCTTCCCACTTTTCTCGACACAAGTCGTAGTAACACAACTACTCTTCCAAAATCAACTATTCTCGGTCTCATCACTTTCCTTGCTTCCCTCCCTAAAACCAACCCATTCTCCTTCACTTTGTGACCGAAGCAAGTCCGGAACGACCATTTCTTAGTTTAGGCCGGACTTGTACATTGATCTCTCAAATCTAAAGTACTCCGCAAAGATATTGTTTAGGGTTTAGACTCGTTTCTCACCCACACACCCAAATTACCGAAATGCAAAACTGTTTTCACCCTCAAACAATTGGCGACCACAGTGGGAGATTGATATTTCGGTTACAATGTCAATCTTCGACCATCGATCTATTCGACCAGAGACATCAAGATGGTAGAATGGACGATCTGCTTAAGATCGACGACTCGGCTTACTGTGACGACTCGATTATCGGTCATGACATGACAAGGGATGACTAGGACTTCCCCAGAAAATTGAAGCAAACGATCCGCCCGAGAATCAGTGACTCGGTTATCGTGCAACCAAGAACGGCCGACTTTCCACAATCACGGCGTAAGCTTCCCATAAAACTCGGTTGTGCACTTGAAGGTTTCCTTTTCATCAGGAGACCTAAAAAACTAAGTAAGTCCTACCTAGACAAGATACATGGTTCGCTCTTTCAAGTTTTTCATGGGAATGATAAAACCAATAACCATGTTATGTTTCACCCCATGTCATCTACCAAACGCACGGTTCCATGGTTTTCTTGGGATGCTTGCAACACTTACAATCATAACCAAGACAACATCATTTCCAAATAAGATTCATTCCTAAACAATTCATTCAAAAAGAATAATCCAAAACTATCAAGGTAACATTTATCTCTGTCAACCCCAAAAATCCAGTAAAATAAAAAAACCATAAACTGTGCGTTTCCATTTGAAAAAAAAAAAAAAACCCTAAAAATAAGAAGTTCAAAAGAGGTAAATGTATTCAAGGAAAGTTTTCCAACATCGGCTTGCTCCTCTTAGCAAAGGCCTCCCTTGTGCTCCTGAGAGCCGCCCTTTTCAACTTCAAACTTCCCGCACAATTTTTTGAATTCCGCTTCCTCGCTTCTTCACCATGTCCGGGAAGGACCTTCGAATGTTTTGACCGAAAACTTCTCGACCCAGAGAAACCTTCAACAAACCAAAGAACGTTGAATTCAAAGTTTACACACATGACACGATGGAACCTCCACTCGAGATTATATCCTCGTAAATGGTATGACCAAATACATTACACATGTCGTCAATCGAAGACAAAGCTTCCTCCACCCGCTATGCACGTGCATACCGACGCGGCCACGTGACGCGCATGCTAGACGCGCTTACCGTGACGCCTACGGACGCTACCAGACTCGCATACCAGACGTGCTTACCGCACGCGTACGTGCACACATGCCACACGCGCATGCCAGCCACAATACCACACCTTCGCGCTAATGGCTTGCATCCTTCCGGCGCTAACATCTTGCGCCCTTCAAAGACCATCTTCTCGCTTCTCCACAAAATGCCCAAAGCATCGCCATCCTCACCCTTCAAACAATGACATGGCTCCAAAGACTCCGTGATCAAACCGTGCCATCTCTGCGCGATACACTTACGATCACCAGAACCAGAGCCACTTCCGCCACCCCAACGTTTCTTCAAGCATGATAGCTCCAATCGTCACCAGAGACGCTACTCCACCATCAGGGCAAGATACTGGAAGAGCCGGAAGAAGCCGACCTCCTTTTACCACTGTTGATTTGATGAAAAGACAAAAGGCACTTCAAACAGACGTACGTTTATAGATGAAGAGGCTCGCGTTGCTCTTGAACGCCCAATAGAAGGGAATAAGAAATCCAATTTCATCACATGTAAAGATCGGGAACGACTTCTCCAAATCGAGGCAAAGTTATGTGAGATTCTATATTTCTCCAAGGCGTAGCGTCAAGACATATTTGCATCCCTCAACCGCACTGCATCAGGAAAGCAGCTTTTCCAGCCAGGGAAGTCGTTCCCAAACCTCAACCTCTCCTGGAAAACACGATCGATAGATGGAACTGGGGACTCCTAACCAATGTATTGTAACCGTCAAGGCTCCGAGAGTTTCAAGGCGCCGTTTTGACGTTCTCTTCAGAAGTGGCTCTACTTCAACGTTCTTCAGTAGCTGGATCCGCTTCAACGTTCACTTCAAAGAACCGCTCTGCTTCAACGTTCGCTCCAGCAGCCGCCCCGCTTCGGCATTATCTCCATAAGCTGCATCATTTGGATCCTTAAGTTTCAACGTCCTCTCCAAGAGCCAAAGCCGCTTCAACACCACTCCTTCTTGCAAAGGGTTGTGCCGCCACGCTCCACACGTCAAGGATCATGATCTCAACCAGCCAATCTTCGTAGTCATGGCCACCTTTTGATCCATCCCGCCAAAACTCGTGACCATGGGAAGTTTGCTCACTTACGCATCTGACCAACCCTTTTACTTCCATGGATGCCTATACGATTCTAGCCAACCTACTTTGTTCCCACGACAATGTAGTCTCTTCGATTACATCCGCTACCAAGAACTGCCGCTTATTTTTTGATACCAACCAGAGCTTCACCGCAGCAGCAATCACTACGAAGGGAACCCGTGACTCCTCCATATTTTAGTTTCACATGGAAGAAGTAACAAAATCACTGCATTTAACGCAAAGTTAAAACGTACAGGAAGTTCCTTATTCAATTACTCAAGAGCTCTGAAGGGAATGGAAGATCGAACAACATATTCTAATGGAAGATTGAAGTCTTTCAAATAAGAAGTTTTATTTAAAGATGTGAAACCGCAAGCGGGATGCTAATTGGCGAAACCCTAACTTCGCCATGAATACCAAGAAGATAACAATAAGTCCCGCAAAAGCACCAAGACGTCTATACAACAAAGAAAAACAAAGCAAAAGGGGAAATCTGGTCATAGAAAGCGGATGCGCGAGTTTCCAACACCTCTGTTAGAGCTTCTTCAAGCACTTTCCCCAGCAATCTCTCGGGTAGCAAAGTTTCCATCCGAAAGCATAACACTCTCGGAATTTGGATAAGGAAAGGATTTCCTATTCTGGATAAGTAAGGAGGAAAGGAAATCGGTCCCGCGAAGACAAGCCACCATCATGTAAACAGTCCGCACATTTGCTTCGCCAACTCCATGCTTGGGCAACGCTTTGTCAAGCAGCCCACGCCCATTCCAAGCCAAATCAGTGCTAACGGGTCCCTTTCATGCCAAGTCTATGCTAGAAGCTCCGCCTCGCATTCCAAAAGCCTAGCCATGAAGAAGCACAACCATACCAGGATTTACGCAAAGCTGCAAGGCGCAAGGATCGCAAATTCTACTTATCTCTCGGGAAAAGGAGGTACGATCGTTGCTAGGAGATTCCATCACAATACCAAACCAGGAGGAGGAACGAGCTTTACCCTACCTTCACCAACGAACAACTGGAAAGAGGAAGATGATACAATTTCACCAAAGAATATATGTATTGCACAAACCCTAAAAAGGGGAAAGGAGAAGTAACGCTCTCTTATGGGTGTAACGCTTCCAGATTTTTGAATAAGGAAAGAATTCACTGTTAAAGCCGCGCATGAAGAAAGGCAATCGGTCCCACAAGATCAAGCCTTGCCACTCCCAAGACATCCGTGCTTTCCTTGCCAGTGCCAGTCTTGCAAGCGCTCCACGTTCAGTTTTTGCAACGATCTGCGCCTTTCATGCTAATGCGCCAACACCAACAACTCGCCGAGCCAGCGTCATGATGTTCCCTAACCCAAGCCAAGATGATGCATAGCTGACTAAGCCGACAATCTTCATCTCACCGCTTTCACGGTCTACACCACAAATAAAATCTATGCAAGGCTTCCAAACACGGAGATCATGAACTATCCTTACCTCTCGAAAAAAGTCGTCACCTCCCACGGAACTGAAGCAAGTTGTTGTCTTCCCGAAGCCAACGCTTATGCCATGCCAGGCCAACGGATCAGCGCCCGCGCCAAATTTACGCTAGAGGCTCCCATTCAAAGACGATCCAGTGCTAACGACTCCTTCCAAGCCGCACGATACTTGCGTCTCCCATTCCAAGTCGATCCAGTGCTAACGGATCCAAGTCCAAGCCAACCAGTGCTAGCAGCTTCCCTTCACACCAAATCTACACTAGTGGCTCCGTTCCAGCCTAACCCGCAGTACCTCGAGCACAAGGGAATTTCTTAAGATCGCTCGTCTTATTCTGCTCCGCTCCATCTGCCGTGGCCCCACCACGCCTACACGTCCGTGTACGCCTAGCCTTCCCATGGCCGCACCATGCCAGGCCGCCCTCTCAATTATCGCGGCCCTATCATGCCAAGTCATCCACGCGCGCTTTTCCTCTCCAAGCTGTCTGTACCGTGAACCTGCCAATACCAACAAATTTTCCTAAGACAACGCCACCTCTTGGCCCCACGTGCCAAGTCGTCCGCTATGCTTTGCCTTCCAAGACCTCGACCGCTTTGCCTCGGTGATGTACGGCCAGACCAAGCCGGCAACTTTCATCTCACCACTCCACGCCTCGCATCCCCGCACAACTTATGCAGGGCCGTACCAACACCGAAAGCAAAAACTCTCTTCACCCCTCAAAAAGGTTAGTCGGATTTTCCTGACCATCTTTGCAATAATTTACATCTTGATTCCGTCATTGTCTGTCACCATCATATGCTTACCTCGCAACAAGGCACTTGTTCTGAGCTAAGGAGGGGACTTAATGTTGATGGTGGTTTTTAGCATAGGGATAAAATCATAAAACCCTAGTCAGACAATGACGTCACAGAACTTGAGTAATAATGTCCAAACCAATCACATTTATTGAACCCTTTAATTTTTCCACGAGAAAATTACCAGGGTACCTTTTTTAATGCTAATTAGGGTTTCGACAGGTCAAAACCCTAATTCTCACACCGCACGTGCCAATGGCTAACCATGCCAGCCACACCTATCGCGCCAAGGCATGCCAACCATGCTAGCCGCACCCTAGTGGCAATGGAAAATCATGCCAGCCACACCTACCGCGACAAAGCATGCCAACCATGCTAGCCGCACCCCAGTGCCAATGGAAAACCATGCCAGCCACACCTACCGCGCCAAGGCATGCCAACCATGCTAGCCGCACCCTAGTGCCAATGGCAAACCATGCCAGCCACACCTACCGTGCCATGCCAAACGCACCTTGCCATGGCCCCATGCCAACCTAGCCGCGCCACCTTGCTGGCCTTCCCTACGCGGCAAAACCAAAAACGAAGGCGTGCGCCAACAATCAACGGTCGCCCTTCAATCCTGGAGAAAATCCTAGCCATCCGAGGTTACCAAACAACCTTTGGCCCAAAACAAATCCTAGCCCTTGGTCAAACGAACCTAGCTTGGTCTCACGGGGCAAACTCGCCCCACATGCCAAGCCAAACCGCCCCTAGACAAGCTAGCCACGCCATGCGCCCATGGCAAACCCTGGGCCCCACATGCCAAGACAAACCACACCTAGCCAAGCTAGCCACGCCATGCGCCCATGGCAAACCCTTGGCCCCACATGCCAAGCCAAACCGCACTTAGCCAAGATAGCCACGCCATGCGCCCATGGAAAACCCTTTCCCCCACATGACAAGCCAAACCGCACCTAGCCAAGCTAGCCACGCCATGCGCCCATGGCAAACCCTTGGCCCCACATGCCAAGCCAAACCGCACCTAGCCAAGCTAGCCACGCCATGCGCCCATGGCAAACCCTTGGCCCCACATGCCAAGCCAAACCGCACCTAGCCAAGCTAGCCACCCCATGCGCCCATGGCAAACCCTTGGCCCCACACGCCAAGCCAAACCGCACCTAGCCAAGCTAGCCGCACCATGTGCCCATGGCAAACCCTTGGCCCCGCCATGCCAAGCCAAACCACACCATGCATTGGCCCTAACAAACATAGACGCCACCATGCTGGCCTTCCCTACACGGCTACCCAAGCGAAGGCGTGCAACAATCAACAGTTGGCCCGAAATCCTAAGTTTGGCCACACCAAACCATGCCATGCCAACAACATGCCAACATAACCGCACTACCATGCTGGCCTTCCCTACACGACTAACCAAGCAAAGGCGTGCAACAATCAATGGTTTCCCTTCAATCCCATGAGAAAATCCTAGCCATCCAAGGTTACCAGACCACACATGGTAACCTTTGACCCAAAACCCTAGTTTGGTCAAACCAAACCGCGCCAGGACATGCCACGCCAATAACGCATGTCAACCTAGCCGCGCCACCATGCTGGCCTTCCCTATGCGGCTACCAAAACGAAGGCGTGCGACAATCAACGGTCCCCCTTCAATCCCAGGAGCAAATCCTAGCCATCCAAGGTTACCAAACAACGCATGGTAACTTTTGGCCCGAAAACCTAAGTTTGGCCACGCCAAACCATGCCATGCCAACGGAATGCCAACCTAGCCGCGCCACCATGCTGGCCTTCCCTACACGGCTACCAAAAACGAAAACCGCAACGATCAACGAATATCTTTCCACTTGAGATGCAAAATCTCGACCGTCGAAGGTCACCAAGCTAGAAAATCTCCCCAAGTACGACTTTTCAAGAAAGAACAACATGCTACATGTTTTCCATAAAAATATTCGAGACATCAACACATATCACAAACTGGGGGATCATCTTTGGGTATTGGTTTAGCGGTTTACAAAGATGCGGCGTACACTACGCCCGTCATAAGGAAGTGTCATAAGGGTGAGGCGGTTAGTAAACACAGGAGTTAATGGTGAAATTCTTTTTACATCAATTCCATGCGTTAACGGTTTCATGGAACATCAATTCCATGCGTTAACGGTTTTATGGAATGTCAATTCCATGCGTTACCACCTCCTCCCATTTACTTACCCATTTTTCCATTCCTTAATGAGACCAGAGTACGTTTCACTTCGACTTGTATAAATAGGTCTTACATATTTCCACCGAACAACAAGTTCGTTCGGGAATATACAACACTCAGAAAATACTTGCTAGCTTACCATTTGTGAGCCTTCCCACTTTTCTGATACAAGTCGTAGTAACACAACTACTCTTCCGTAAATCAACTATTTCGGTCTCATCACTTTCCTTGCTTCCTCCCCAAAACCAACCCATTCTCCTTCACTTTGGACCGAAGCAAGTCCGGAACGGCCATTTCTTGGTTTAGGCCGACTTGGCTGCATTGATCTCTCGAATCTAAAGTACTCCTGGCAATACATTGTTTAGGGTTTAGACTCGTTTCTCACCCACACACCCGAAATTACCGAAATCGGCAGAAACTGTTTTCGCCCTCAAACACCTGGATAACAAGGTTTCAAGATGAGCAACATGATGACTGAATTCTTCAACAGTAAGCTTATGTTTTCTAAATACTTTTGAAATAGAATCAGCTAAAGAGTTTAAATCCCTCTTGACATGCGACAATTTAAAAAAGTTAAAAGATTTAAGTAAAAGCTTAATCTCTTGGATGGTTCTCCTATTCTCCCTTCTCACAGCCAGAACTTCTTTATTGATTGAGTCGACTACTTTCTCTCCATCCGCTACTAAATGAATGCTATCCAGATCCATTTCCTTAGTCCATCTCAGCCCTTCAAGAACAACTCTGAATTCACCAGCTTCTACATCTATTAAGCCAGCTGCATAGGATCCTTTGAAACCGACTTGTGCACTTGAAGTGTTATACAACACAATGCCAGAATCACTCTCATTAGTATTAGGGTCAAAAGAATTATCGACAAAGAATTTAAAAACATTTGAATCATCTAGAATATCCTGCAGACAAAATGAGTTGTTAAAGTGAGTATCAGAATAAGCAGTGTCAATTTTAGGATTGAACTTAGAACTATCTTGAGTGCAGGCAGTGTAGTTGTTCAACAACATTTGAATTCTAGTGACAGTGTTCATTGGATTCAGATTTTTATCTTGAAAGACACAATCACATCTTTTCTTCCATATTATCCAGCTACCCACCATTAACAAACTTCTCCAGTTATTGATTTCCTTACTTCCGGCATTCTGAACATCATTAAACCATGAGGTGATCCATTCTTTTACAGACTGACATTGAGAGACAATCTGATCATTATTGATATTAAGGGAACGCCATACTGCTCTAGCATGTGAACAACTAATAATAATATGGAATAGGGTTTCATCCTCCTCCTTGCAAACCTCACAATGTGTTTCCATATCATGCATAGCCTGAGATAATCTTACTCTTGTAGGGACTATATTTTTCAGGCACTTCCATACAAATAATAAAACACGATGTGGTAGCTTCATTTTCCAGAGAGCTTTCCATACTTAGGTTGGGACATCACTTAAAGCAACTTGACTTTGCACTTTTGCTCCTGTTAGTTTATTGTAGGCAGTTTTGACAGAATAAACACCAACTTTTGAATGAGCCCATCTAACTATGTCTTGTTCATCATGTGAGAGCTGCATATTTCTGATCTTGTCAACAATATATGGACTGAAGAAATCATTAAGAAGAGGAATATTCCAGTTGTTAGACTCAGGCAAGATTAGTTCACTGACAAACTCATATTGTAGATGATGAGGATGAAGAGGCACAACTTTGATGTCAAGAACTATTATCCATCTGTCAACCCAAATTTTAGTATTCTTGCCATTGTTAACCTCCTTAATGTAGTGTTGTTGTAGAATAGAGAGACCAAGTTCAATCCCTTTCCAAGTCCATGAAGAATTGTTCTTTTCTCCTTCAATATGTAGAAACTCTTCTTTCTTAAAGTATTTTTCTTTAAGAATCCTAGTGAGAAGATGATCAGAGTTTTGACAAATTCTCCAAGCAATTTTTGTAAGAAGAGCATGATTTAACATCTCAAGATCTCCGAAGGCTAGACCTCCTAGGTCTTTTGACAAACTCATATTCTGCCAGGCAATTAATTTTAAACCTCTATTAGACTTGTATCCCCACTAAAACTTCCTTTGCAATGCATCCAGCTTCTTAATTAAAGTCTTAGGCATCTTGAATGTACGGATATGGTACATTGGTATAGCATTGAGAACTGCTTTAACCATTGTTGTTCTACCAGATTGATGTAGATTAATGCCTTGCCAATTACCAAGCCTTCTTTCAAAGGCAAGTTGAATATCTTCAAAAGATTTCACTTTGGATTTACCAATAATAATATGGGAACCTAAATATTTCTCATTTTTCTCCATACTTTGAACTCCCAAAATGTTACTGAGAGTACTACACATAGATGGATCTAGATTGTAGCTATAGAAAACAGAAGACTTGTCAAAATTAATGACTTGACCAGATTGTGAACTAAAATCCTTCAAGACTTGAAGTAAATTATTCACACTGGTTAAATTGGCTTGAGTAAAAATGAGACAATCATCAGCAAAAAGTAGATGATTAATAGGTGGTGCTCCTCTTGCTGCTGAAATACCTTTGATTGCTTTGGTATTATGAGCTTCTAAAAGAGTTCTTGAAAACCATTCCATTGCAATAATGAAGAGATAAGGGGATAGGGGATCTCCCTGTCTAATACCTTTAGTAGGAGAAAATTCTTCACAAGGTGAACCATTAAGCATAACAGAAAGTGAAGTAGTGTTGATACATTGTTTGATTAGTTGACACCAATCTTCACTGAAACCAAAACTCTGGAGAACTTTAAGAAGAAAAGGCCATTCTAATATGTCAAAATCTTTGGAAATGTCAAGCTTCAAAGCTATCTATCCACTTTCTCTTTCTTTTTTCTTCATGGAATGAATCAGTTCATGTGCTATAATTGTATTGTCATTAATCAGTCTGCCTGACACATAGGCTGCTTGATAAGGAGAAATAATTCTTTCCATAAGAGGCTTCATTCTAGAGACAAGAATCTTGGAAATGACTTTGTAAGAGGTGTTACACAGTTCAATAGGTCTGAAGTCAGAAGGAGAATAAGGTTTATTCTTCTTTGGAATTAAGGATATGTAGGTCTTGTTGATCTGTTTAGGCAAGTATTTAGTTTCAAAAGTTCTTTAACATTTCACAAACATCAGCACCCAAAATATTCCACTGTGACTTGTAGAATCCAGGTTGAAATCCCTCAGGCCCTGGGGCAGACCAACTTTCCATGCCTTTAAGAATGTTATGTATCTCTTTATTAGATGGAGTAAGTAGAAGTATCTTGTTATCATCTTCTGTAATCAGAGTGGGGATATGATTATGATGTTGTTCTTCAATGGTAGGATTTTGAGAAGTACTTATTTTTTTAAAGTGCTGAGTTAACAACACATCTATGTCTTCTCTAGAATGAAGCCAAGAACCATCCTCAGTTTTTAAAGAATCAATGTTGTTTCTAGCTCTCTTCCTTTTTGTTAACGTATGGAAATACTTAGTATTGTAATCCATGTCATTAACAAAATTATCCCTAGACTTTTGTTTATAGAACTCTTGTTGAATTTTATGCCAAATCTCTACCTACTTCCATTGCCATTGCAGTATTATCTGGAGAGAAAGGTAATGCTTGTATCTCAGATAATTTATGTTGAAGAATATCCACATTATGGTCAATGTTCCCAAAGTGAGTTTTATTCCATTTTGATAAAGTAATCCTTGTAAACTAAAGTCTTTTGATGAGTCTGTAACCTGAAGAACCTTGAACTGACTTTTCCCAAGCTTTTGCTATTTCAGCTGCACATGTTCTATCTTGCAAAGATTTTCCCAAGCTTTTTACCTGAAGAACCTTGAACTGACTTTTCCAAAGCTTTTTACATGAAGAACCTTGAACTGACTTGGGCTTTTAAGTTTTAAAGAACTTAAAAGGCTTCCAAAGCTTTGGTTGGGAGTAATCTGTCACCAGCATAATGGGGCAGTGATCACTTCCTGATTGCTGGAGATGAATGAGTTTAGAATCTTGAAAGTGTGAATTCCATGAACAATTAAAAAAAACCATATCTAACCTTGATCTTTTGTTACCGGTACCCATATTATTATTAGACCAAGTATGCCCTGTGCCTATGAAGCCCAAGTCTTGCAAACCCACCTCATTGATGATAGAATTTACTAAACCATCTCATGAAGAAGAACCGGATGAGGAAGAATCTAAAACATGAAAATTAAGATCACCCAGAAGTACCCAAGGCTAAGAAATATTAAGTCCAATATCCTTGATGAATTCCCACTGAGTTTGCTTCTTAGAATAATCACAGTACCCATACATACAAGATAATAATAATTCAGGTAAACTTGGGTCATATTGTACTGCAACATGAATCACGTTGTTTTCACAACTAACCACATCACAGATAAACCCATCTTTCCACAAAAGAGATAATCCTCCAGAAAGACCAACTGGTTGAAGAAATTTCATATTCGGATACCTTAAGGGGCTAATAATGTTTTCATCTTATCTTCATGTATTTTAGTTTCACAAAGGAATAAAATATCAGGATCTTGGGATCTAATAATGTCTCTAAGATGATCTCTAGTAGCTGGAGTGTTAAGACCTTGGACATTCCAGGAAACAACTTTCATGTTGTGACTATGATGTAATAAACCAATTATGCAAACAAAATGTAAAAAAAAATTCGTGGAACCTAACAGAGAGAATGCATGAAAAGTTAATGACTAACGTATGAAATGCATGAGTATATTTAATGTAGGTGAAAAACCTAATATGATGCAGAAACGATGTATTAAATGCAAGCGTTGAAATAAGAAAAAAACTGACATATAGGATGATTAAATTAAGAATTGTTGAAAGAATAAAGAGAGTATAAAGTAAGATTAATACCTGATTCCCAAGTTGGTCTGCTTAGGTTGATTATCTCCAGTTGTGATCATTTGAGCATTAATTGGGGTTGAGATTGGATTCATAACGTTGCTTTGTGAAGAAGGCTCATTAGATGTAGAGCTAGTAGCTGAATCATCACAAATTCTATGACGTTTGCCAAGTCTGCTTTCTTCCTCAATAGTCAATCCCTCTTCTATGATCAAAGTGTTCAAATTAAGGACTTAACCATCTTTTGGGGGAATGAAAACCTTTGATTTGGTGAACTTCTTTTGATTCTTTTTGATGACATGAGTCTTTACTGAGACACCATCATTGCTAGTCGCAACAATAGAAATATTTGTGGGAATATTGTTAACCTTTCCAACAAAGTAAGGCTTCTCATGAGCTTTCTTCAAATAAATGGCAGCATCCTCACACACATCCTTTTAATGGTTGATAATATAACACTCTGTACATATGCTTTTAGGTTGGCGCTCAAAAAAAAAATTGCTGCCACTTAGTAACTCCTGCATTAGTGAAACATTTCACACCCCTTCTTAATGGCATAGATAAGTCAAAATTAACACAAACTTTTACAGGAACACCATTAACAGGGATTTCATCTTTCGGTTCTATATAGAAACTACTTCACCCTGAACTTGACCAATTTTGGTAACCGAAGTGACATTCATATGTTCTGGCAGTAAATACTTGAGTTGAATCCAAAACAGCTGAAAACCCCAATGTTTCTCCGTATAAACCATACTTGGAATATAATCATGAACTACCATAAGATGTTTGTTAATGCTCCATGGTCTTTCCTCTATAACCTTGTTGAGCAAATCCCATTTGTTGAACTTGAAAATCATCAATTTTGGTTCTATCTCTACAATTTTTAAATCTTCCAGAGTAAGGAAAGGCCAGGTGAAAGTAATTCCTCTTTCAACCATGTCATAACTCATCCGACCTTCAATGATAATCTTTCCAATAGCACTAGCTTCCCAATCATCATTTTCTTCAACTTATGTGTTCTTGTTCTTGATGACAATAACTTCATTAATATCTCCCAAATCAATAGTTGCTTGCTTAAACTTGTTAACCAGCTCTGTGACTTGACTAGTTTTTCCTTCTTCCATTGAGGGAAAATCTTGATGAAAACCTACTTCTACACAGTAAGGGGAATTCTCCCGGTGGAATCTTTTTTGATAAGAAGATTGATGGTGACTAGGTATTAAAAGATAACCAATATTAATATTCAGAAAATATAATTGGTTAGGAAAAATCTCATTGTATAATTGCGAATAACAAGTAATCCGATAAGTATGGCAACAATATTTTTTGAGGTTTTTACTGGTAATAGAAAGATGATAGCTGGCTATAGTAAATGAGATCAGTAAAAAAAGGAAACTGATTAACCGCATGAAGTTGACTCTGTGGAATTTGAATTTTTTTGAATTGATCAAAGAGCGGGATGAACTATCACCTAGTTCTAGTGAGTTGAAACCGATCCGAGACTTCTTCAACACAACACCATTAGCAAAAGCAATGAATCCAATCTTCTTTGAACCCTTAAGAAAAAGCTTGTTAATAAACTCAAAAAAACTATGATCACAACAACAAAAGAGGCAAAAGCCATTAGAGAAAAATCAGATAGCAAACACAATATGGGAAATCATAAAAAAATTAGAATGTCATGAAAGAGATTATAGAAAATTGTCAAAAGAGATGTAAAAGTCTTAGCAAACTAACAATTGAGATTAATAACTTGTAATGACATGCAGAAAACAAACAAAAATTGAGATTAAACGTTAAAGAAATGCAGATTGAGACATTAAAAAATTGAAAAGAAAAAGATTGAGTTAACCCGTTTTAGTCGCCCGATTCACTGAGTCTCTCTTCGATTTAAAGAAATGCAGATTGCTTCCCGATCTGAATTGATATATAAGACCTAATCTTATAGGTTATTTATTCTTTTCTGACTCAATTGACTCGTGCATCTAACTCATTTCATCTAACACAAACATATTAAACAAGTTCGGTAAACCCGCGCAATTGCGCGGGCCAGATTTACTAACATGATTTAATAGGATATCTTGCTATTCGCATGTATAATAGGATGTACACACCCTATTATCTTGGTAAGGCTAACTCTAGCATAATTGTGCGTTGTTCTTTGCAACAAAGTAGGATAAAATCCTTACATGCAAGCTTGATGAAAATTCTTTTGTAAGCATCAATCTTTCTTGAAGAAATGCAGTTACTGAATCATACACAGAGGCATGATGCTCCAAAACATGGAGAAATAGTAATATGGTCCAAAGCGCACGAGAAAAGTAAGAAAAATAATTTTCTTAAAAAAACAAAATCACAAATTAAGGAAGCAAAAATAAGCATATACCTTGTTCGTCATGATTTATATCTTTCTTTGTGAATTCAAGTTGTCTTCTATTGCAAAAACCATTATCCACTTCGGTTGAAATTTCTTTATCTTTATTATTGTTGATGGCTTGTTCCTGTCCAGGAGGTTTAGTACACTCTCGGCAAGTGAACATGCCATTACAAAATATCATTCTCGATATATAATGAAGTATCAGAATTGCGTTGAAAAATAGTAGTACTATCCAAACGTACATAGTACACAAACTATTAAATATATAACGTGATATTTTCCTCCTTAATCTTCTTAGTATCGATGCAACATGGGACATAAATAGGCGGTAAGTATTGATGATCTCTATGAATACGTATTCAAATGATTCTTATACATTAATAATGGCTGGAACACCTGAACATACACAAGTATCAACAAACAACAAGAATCCACAGTAGATTTTCTCACCATTTAAATAGGTTGATTAGTTCAATAATATGGTTTTGAGTAAGCATGGCATTCTCTCCACCGCTCCAAACTTACATGGTCACCATTCTTGAGAATTTCTTTGTTGATTTTTTTTTCTTTTCTTTAACTCTATATTTTTGTTTCCGTTTTCCACCATGTATCGTTGTAATCTTTCTCTCATAACTTTCGTCGTAAAACTTCTTTCTTTAATTTCTTTAACTCTTGATTGATCCTCTTCTTACCTTCTCCTGATGCTATAATACCTTCTCCCTGCAACTATCTTAGTTTCCATTTTCACTACGACTTAGAGCCGATCCTAAATTGCTCGGCTTTAATCATCCAAATTCGACAAGATGACAAATTCACACATTTTATCAAGCAACTTTATGAGAAGAATTCTTAACGGCAAACATCAATATTTTCATATCCATTGTTACATTGTTAACATGTCAAAACAATTTCCTCTTACGAAATCGATTTCTTACCCTCATTATCTCTTACCATCAATATACGCATAAATGATAATATCCATGGCACCTTTGCATTAATTAAGAGTCTTAAGCATACATAATTTTGTCGGGAAAAAAAGTAAAGTAAAACTTTGATAAGAACACCAAAAAATTAGGAGAAATTATAATTGGATTTTCTTAAAATTTGATAGAAGTGTTGTCTCTTCCAGACGATTATTTATCGGAATTTGAAGTGTGTCACGATCGGTAAACCTTAAAGGCGTGTGAAAAAACCCTATCTTCTAGCATATTCCAAACTTGAGTTTAGGTGGTGTGTCTTTTGGCCAAACGTCGTACTATACGTTTGATTAAGGCTGATTGCTTACGTGGCTTTTAAATTTAAAGGAAAACTTAAAATTCAATATGGGTCTGACACGTCAACAAAAACATTCTCCTTTATATAAAGAAGAATTCAAGTTGGCTTTTAAATTTAAAGGAAAACTTAAAATTCAATATGGGTCTGACACGTCAACAAGAACATTCTCCTTTATACACGTCATGATTTATATCTTTCTTTGTGAATTCAAGTTGTCTTCTATTGGCAAAAACCATTATCCACGGTTGAAATTTCTTTATCTTTATTTTATTTGATGGCTTGTTCGTCCACGGTTCAGTACACTCTCGGCAAGTGAACATGCCTATTACAAAATATCTCATTCTCAATATATAATGAAGTATCAGGAAGCTGCGTTGAGAAAAATAGTAGTACTATCCAAACTACATAGTAATGACATTAAATATATAACGCGATATTTTCCTCCTTAATCTTCTTAGCTAAATGCAACATAGGACATAAATGAGCGTGGTATTGATGATCTCATGAATACGTATTCAAATGATTCTTATACATTAATAATGGCTGAACACTGAACATACACAAAGTATCAACAAAACGAAAACAGAATCCACAGTAGATTTTCTCACCATTTAAATAGGTTGATTAGTTCAATAATATGGTTTTGAGTAAGCATGGCATTCTCTCCACCGCTCCAGCTTACATGGTCACCATTCTTCGAGAATTTCTTTGTTGATTTTTTTTTTCTTTTCTTTAACCTCATATTTTTGTTTTCCGTTTTCCACCATGTATCGTTGTAATCTTTCTCATAACTTTTCATTAGAAACTTCTTTCTTAAATTTCTTTAACTCTTGATTGATCCTCTTCTTACCTTCTCCCTCGATGCTATAATACCTTCTCCTGCAAATCTTAGTTTCCAGATTGCTTAGAGCCGGATCCTAAATTGGGCCTAATCATCCAAATTCGGCAAAGATGACAAATTCACACATTTTATCAAGCAACTTTATGAGAAGAATTCTTAACGGCAAACATCAATATTTTCATCCATTCAGTACATTGTTAACATGTCAAAACAATTTCCTCTTACGAAATCGATTTCTTACCCTCATTATCTCTACCATCATCAATATGCCGATAAATGATAATATCCCATGGCACCTTTGCATTAATTAAGAGTCTGCGCCATACATAATTTTGTCGGGAAAAAAGTAAAGTAAAAACTTTGATAAGAACACCAAAATTAGGAGAAATTATAATTGGATTTTCTTAAAATTTGATAGAAGTGTTGTCTCTTCCGCATACGATTATTTATACAGGCTGATGTCACGTCGGTAGAACCTTAAAAAGGCGTGTAGAAACCCTATCTTCTAGCATATTCGAAAGCAGTTTAGGTGGTGTGTCTTTTGGCCAAACGCCGACCTATACCGTTTGATTAAACTGATTGCTTACGTGGCTTTTAAATTTAAAGGAAAACTTAAAATTCAATATGGGTCTGACACGTCAACAAAAACATTCTCCTTTATATAAAGAAGAATTGATACTAAATATAAAAAAAAAAATAAATAAATTGAAAACTCATATATGTGCCCCGTGAATCTGGTAAAAGATGGTACTTGATTTGAATAGTTGGGACTTGGGAGTCAAATGGATTAGCAGAGTCGGACCTTGAGTCCGACAACAACAAAAAAAAATTAAAAAAAAAAAAAAAAAAATCGGAAAAAGTCACGGTATTTGGGGCAGTCAGCAGTGGAAACCAAATGTAGTCAAAAAGTTTTCTACAGATAGATACGTTTCCTCCTGTGGGGGAATAATGATTTGTGTTTTGACAAGTCACAAGACCATTAACAAGAGTCCTCTGTCGACTCCGTGGGATCGAGACTAATCACATCAGAAAACACTCTTGAGCAACTTTAAATCACTTTTATAAGAAAGATAGGTTGGCATCACAGCCTGCCACAAATAGTCATGGTGAAATTGTTAACTCATAAAAGCCAGATGTAATAGTAGCACAGCCGGTTGCTTGGCTAAAAGAAAAAACAAAAACAATACTCACAAAATCTTCAAACAAGACTTATCCTGAATCTTGAGTTTCATTGTCAATCATATCATTTTGAATTGCAACTGTTTGAACTCTGTAAAGCTTATACAAAAATGTCCTAAGGTTCGATAGATTCTACAAAATTCATGGTTGAAGAAACATTTGGCTGCAGCTTTCCCTCAACAATTTGTATCCGCCTACCCTGAATGTCCTGTCAATAAAAGATCAAGCCAAATTAGGTACTGATAGTTACGCAAAGACAGATTCCAGCAGCTTTTATAATAAATATCTATCACCGGGTTGACAATATCCAAGCTGATAAATTATAAGCAGGTTTTTTTTTAACCCATTTGACACAGAAAATTGAAAGGCACCTTTTTTCTTTCATCTTTTCTATGAATCTCTCCCTAAAATATCAGCACCATAAATCGTCATTCTGAGCTAAAACTGGTATGTTCTGTGTTCCAGTCTTGTAGAAGAACATGAAAAAGTAAAGAGGCGATATATTGGATCTTAGAGTCGAGCTTCGCCGACTAATGTCGCCTTTGTTCTCCATTCTCAGACTGTTACGTCAAACAAAATCCACAACTTGGATTGGTTGTTTTAAAGTGTATTTTTCAAATAAGACAAGCAAAACTCATTTAACATTGAAATGACCGATATAATTATATAAATGATGAGATGGGATTTACTAAAGTTATCAAAAAATGAATGAACAAATCCAGTTGTCAGATCACCAGTTCTGTTGTATCCAATAGATGAGAATGACGGCATATGAAATACAAGGCATGAGGGATATGTTTTCTTATAGTGCACAACTGTTTCCAATCTTCCAATGGTATTTATCCAAGGTACCAAACTGACTAGAAAAAACAAGGTATGTTTGTGTCTAGCATCAGTCAACTGATATCGCAGCATACTGCAAGGTGCAAACTATTCAAACTATAAATAAATCAAGGAGTATGAAAGCGAAATTACCATGGCTAACCCTCAATTTCAGATATAATGGGCGATTTGCTAGCGTCTTCCTCCTCCGCTCGCTTCCACAATAGTTCAATTCCATCCATGTGTGCCATCCCAACCACAGCTACAACTTTTCCTTGATAATTTCTAAGGTTCGTAAACATAAAATTGTCTCTATCTTCAATCATCACCTTAGACTGCCATTTTAAGTAGATTCAACAATTTAGTTTTGTTCACTCTTCAAGAGGAAATTGCCAAACATAAACTACTATATCTTGTATTGCATGAAGAAAAGCAAAATGAAATGACATAGGTCGGTTGGTCCCGTATACTTGTACGGTAGAGGAGAAACTTGTGTTTATTTCTTATACTGGATGCCTTTTCATGGAATAATTCAACTATGTATCTCTGGGGAACTTCAAGAAAAGCATAGACTAGAGTGACAACTTACAATATCTGGACAACGTTTTTTCTGTTTGCCACTACTTTCCCGCACAGAGGATCTTGTATGCTTTTCATCTGCGAATTCAGTATGAACACTTAATCTAGATTCACGATATGCTTTCCAAAGCAAGTCAAATGAGGGTACTTTAGATAACTGTTCATGCGTAACCTGCAAATAAAGTTATAAATTTATAATTCCTGATCTAGGAAGGATAATGAATCAAAGTGAAAACAAGAAAGTAAGGATTAGTACATTAATATCTTGATCAATGTAGAAATAACTTGCTCCCACTCTAGCAGATTCTTCCATTGCAACCTGGAAAACAAAGCCAGGGTTATAATATGACGACATGCGATACATATAAAACAAATTTAAAATAAACAAGTTCATATGCATTTCCAAAGCTTATCCAATTCTTACCTTGAACTCCAAGGCTGGAATTATACCATATGCGTTCAACCGGCGCCTCCGACAACTCAGCATAAACTTATAAATCTTCATGGACAGTCCACCTGGAGCTTTGATGGAATTGCGGAACAACTTGTACCAGGTATCATTATCAGGTTGCTGCTTATTCATGGCCGCCACACGTTTCTCGCATAGCTCAACCTGCACAATAGACATTACAGTTCAGTTCCTTCAAAAAAATCAAACAAGTTATAAGCTCGAGTATGTGCAGTTAGAAATTTTTATAAGACACAAGTAAAATAAGTCCACCACGAAGTTCCTTTGCTGAAACTTAGGACAACTGTAGCAGCTAGGACTTTTGTTGAATCCTTTAAACTGTCAAGGTCAACGACACCTGGAAACTCAAACTGGACATGATAAATCCAAGGAACTAAAGGCATATTGAGACAATTTGAGTTACTCCCTGAATATTAGTACCTTAAAGGAACAAATATAAACCCTATTGGTTAGATATGATTGAAGGATGCTAAGATTGTTCTTACGAAATGTGGGTTTCAAATGTAATATAGTCATTTGTCTGCCATTTTGAGTCTCCAATAAAGGGAACTTCATGCCGTCTACTGTGAAAGGTCAATGTCATACCAAAGAAAAAAAACTTTCAATTTTCTGGTTATAAATAAAGACCCAAGATTCCAATTGAAATAGCCCAAACAAAACCGGTGAACGTAAAGCCAAACTCTTTCAACAAGAATTTCATGAAATTAAATCTTCAATTGAACTAATCAAAACATGACCAATTGTACACGAATAACTATAAGGAGCGTCACCTACCGCAACTATACCAGGCTTGACATTTTCGATCACCTACATTGCAAAGTAACAACTGGATTAGCAAATGACATTAGAAAGGCATTAGAGCATAAGTACGTAAAATTGGGAATTCAAGAGAGTTAATCAGCTTCACAAGGGAGTTAATCTTCAATGTTGTTGTATTTTCATGAGGAGACACAATGAAAGAGCACAACCATAATAATATCAGGACCTAATGTCTAAGCCAAATCACCCACAAGAAAATGATACATACCCATTGACATACACATATAGCAGAGACAATCAGTCTAATCAGAAAGAATTTTTACCCATAGCTATAAGGAACTTGTTCCTTGATCAGAGACTACTCAGATGAGTGCAGTTCAACACAGGCATATTACATTTTGTACAACAAATTCAATATTGGTACTCAGTGAAAAAAAAAAAAAAAAAAAAGGGTTCCCCATTTTGCTATCAAGAACATTAATCAGAACCAAAACTTCAAGGGGAAAAGAAAAGAGCAGACTCACCGTCTTGACAATTTCAGCACTCTGGTTAGAACCATGAAGAGTTCCAATTAGATAGATTTGAGCCCCATTGGTGGAATTGTTGAGCAGAACAACTTTACCATCAGTTGGGATCCCAGGAATACCATGTTGATAATGGGTTTCATCTTGTGCAGTAGAAGAAGAAGATGGTTGTTGTTCATGGCTTTTTCTGGATTTTTTTTTGAAAACCCTAAGCAGCTTAGAAGAAGGCATGGTTTTGCTTGCAAATTTCTGAGATGGAAAACCCACTGTTTATCATCTTCTTCTTCTTCTTCTTGGCCATCCCTTTAATTTAAACTGCTTTTGTGTGTTGTTTGTCTGTTTCTGGGTTTTGGCAAGAAATGTATATGCTTTTTAGTCTGGTGAAGTGGTGATACTCCTGAAAGAGGGAAAAATAACAGAAAGGCAGCAACAGAAACGCCATTTTGTTGCAGCAGGGCAGGTGACATCGGTGGGCCCATGCCAAATGCCAAGTAGACATCGGTGGGCCCATGCAACTTAAGATTATACTCTCTCTAGTCTAGCCTAGTAGTAGTCTATGACCCTAGCTTAATATGTAATAGTAATTAACGCCATGGGCCCATGGCATTTGTCTAGTCTTTTCAAATCTACTGTCATCTTGATTCTTGAACTCCTTTTACTAGTCAGCCGACCAAAGTTTTTACTACGGGTGCATGGCTAGGCCAACCACTACTAGATCCTTTTAAGATGGGAGGGGACAGCCGATTTGTCAAAAAAAAAACAAATAAAAATAAGCTACTACATCACATTTTTTAACCTTGCACTTTTAGGGGCGACCCCGAAAGAATTAGGGGCGACTTTTTTATTCCCAACCCATATACACCGTTAAGGGATGTCCAAAACGCGGAGAATACGTCGCCCTTACACAATCGAAGCTATTTTGTTCCCGATTATAATAACGCAATCGGAAGCTTAGTAAAGCGATATTATACTACCGATTATATCGATTTTGTGCCAAACTTCGCATCGGCTTCTATGACAATCGGAAGGGAAATAACCTCACGAGACTACCGATTATAGTAGCTCATAAATTCCCAAAATTGGTGATTTCGCCAAGAAAGAAATTTAAAGAATCTTTGATAATCGGAAGCCTTATTAACTACCTGATTATTCTAGTTCCCAAATTCGAAAAAAATGACATTTCTCGCAAAAACTAAATTTAGGGAATTTGTATAATCGGTAGGTTATTAGCCACCATTATACTCAACTACACCGCAAAATATTTATGAAAATCGGAAGTTTTAATTGTTGATCTAACTACCGATTTATACTCAACAGCTAGTTCGTTCAAAATAAACTAGCAAGTGCCTCAAAACCAAACACAATCGGTAGATAATACATATTGACAAACCTCCGATTATGTTGAAGTAACAGATTTTTTTTAAAAACTAGCCGTTGGGTACTTTTTTGCTATAAATAGAGACCTATCTCTACCAAACTTATTCACCCATCACATTCAATCTTCCTAAATCGGTCACCCATCACTTTGAATCACCAAAATGGCTACAACTCAGTTCAATAATATAGAAGATGTTGCTATTGTCACCAAAATTTGTTCTCTGTAACCAACCAACACCATAATCGGAAAGTAATTGAGCGCATTTACTAGAATATTAGAATCGGATGTTTGTGGTTTCGTTAATGTCCGATTATTATACTAAAAACAACTATGGTTTCTCACAGCAAACAACACCATAATCGGAGGGTCCAGTAATATATTGAACTCCGATTATGGACGCATAAAAATCACGAACCACATGGTTATGCAGCTCTCAGTACACTCGAAACCTATGGAATTTGGCAAGGGTTCGATCCAAGGGCTCCTTATAATCGGTAGGTTGTCAAGTTGTTAACTCTACCGATTATGGTATATTTCAAAATTCATCACATGAAGGATTTTAGAAAAAACTCATTTTGGGGCAACCCATAATCGGATGGGTTGGTAATATATTTAACTTAGATTAATTGCATCCAAAACACGAACCAAGTGGTTATGGGGTTGTGTGCACTCAAAACCCATGAAATATGGCAAAGGTTGGATCCGGCTCGTTATAATCGGTGGGTTATATAATTATATACCCTCACCGATTATGGTAGATTTCAAAATTCATTACGTGAAGGATTTTAGAAAAAACTCATTTTGGGGCAACTTATAATCGGTAGTGTATGTAACCTATTAGACTTCCGATTATGGCTACATCCACAGCTCAAGCCAAGTGGTTATGGTTCGCTCTGCACCCCTCAAAACCTATGGAATTTGGCCAAGGTTGGACATGGGGCTCCTTATAATCGGTAGTATTACAAGTAGGATAAGCTACCGATTATAAAAGGGATTATTAGTCAAGTATCTACACAACAATCGGTAGGTATATTTTAATGTAACCTCTTGATTCACTGTGAACTCTGGGTTATGGTGTTGGCTACCGATTATATAAGGGCATATTGGCCATTTGAAAAATCAAGATAAAGGGGTAGAGCTTAGATTTACGCCGTGACCTTTTTTTTTTTTTAGTATCGCTTCTAATGTTCTTTCAAGTACGCCTAAAAATGCAAGGTTTTTTAATTCACTTTTTTTTTTTTTTTAAGGGAAGATAAGTCGGTCGGCATAAAAGCAGCAGTTTGCTCTAGCTTCAGTTATCATGATGATAACAGCACAGCCGGTTGCTTGGCGAAATAATACGCGCAAAATCTAGCAGAATCCTGAGTTTCATTGTCGATCAAATATAGTATCACTAGTAAAGTGCACGTGCTCTGCACGTGTTATTCATAAACTTTTAAGCAGAGATTTATCATCTTTCGGAAACATTCTTTCCTCAGCCTCAAACGCTCTGGCAGTTGTTTTCCTATTACACCACCTAACTGCCACTCGTATAGCAAATTTGTCTTTTGCTTTTCCAATTCTGCTCAATCCATAGTGATTTGTAGGTCGCCACCTTTGGAGTATTAGTCCAATGAAAGCTCCAATCCTGCACGCAGGGCCGGCCTGAGGCAAAGTCAACGAAGGTCCAATGAAAGCTCAATCCATAGTGATTTGTAGGTCGCCACCTTTGGAGTATTAGTCCAATGAAAGCTCCAATCCTGAGGTCTTATTCCTATTCCTAGAAGAAGAAGGGGCATAGTATAACTAAGAAATTACTTTAATGGTTTATTGGTTAATATCTAATAAGTTAGAAACAATAATCTTTCTTCGTCGTTGTCTCTGAAACTCCTTCCGTCCTGTGTGCTTGCTACCCTAAAACACTTTAACAACCACCACCTCTTTACGATGAGAAAATTGAAGTTTATGAATATACATAATATAGATTATCAATTATTTTCGATGATCTAATTTTTATCTGATCTTTTGATTTTTAATTAGTATTGCAAAATTATATTTTTAGGAGGAAAACTTCATGATTAGTGTATAAAATTTAATCAAATTCATGAAGTTTGATTGCAGAATGATCAAATTCAAGTTTTCCAATTTTGTAGAATGATCATGCATATGAATCATCTAAAGAGTTTGTGGATTGTAGAGTTTAGGGTTATGCTTTTTAAATAAAATTGTTTACTGGTTTTGTTTGCTGGGCAGGCTTGTTGATTAGTGTATGTATTTGATCAATTGCATATATGGGTCAGAATAGAAAACAAGCTTCTGGATGTTAAAATAGAGGAAGAAAGGAGAAAAGATGTTGGAATCTACTGAACGATCTCTTGCAGGTTCTCTTGACAAGTTTCTGAATAGGAATCAACCCAACCGTTAGCGAATGATGGTATAACAACTTCGTGATATACAACCTTTGTGTTATGGGTTTTAAAGCTGTAATTAGTGAAGAGATGTGCTAATGCAAGTTAATTGTAAAGTTGTAGTTAGCGATCTCGTGTTAAGAAATGTAAGAAGAGTCAGCTTTGTATATAAATATGATGGTCTGAATTACTGTTTAGTCCGATGAGCTTATGCTATTACAGTGCTTGAGAAGTATATTAAGTTTTCTGCGCAAACATTTGGCAACATGATGCATATGTATATACAAATTTAAAGTTGTTGTTCAAAATATGTAAATATTGACAAGTATGTATTTGTATGGATTACTGGTAACAGCATGAGGGATTTCGGGATGGGGCAACAAGTTTTCCTTGGCTTCGGGGCAGCGAAATCTCAGGGCCGGCCCTGCCTGCACGATACCTTCAAGGTGTACCAATGGGAAACAACCTTTGCCCACATTTTATGGCTTACCTGGTGTTGATGGTGGTTTTTAAACAAGGGGTAAAATCGTAAAACCCCATGACCTAGTGTTACCATAACACATTAACTAAGAGCATTTAACTTCGGTGTAAATAATTAATAGGGGTATTTTTCAAAATGCAGTTAGGGTTTTCGACCACAGAACCATAATTCCAAAACCAAGCGCATACTGCGCACCATGGCAACAATGCCAAACCATGCCGCACCCTGCGCACCATGGCAACAATGCCAAACCAAGCCGCTGCGCACCATGGCAACAATGCCAAACCAAGCCGCACCCTGCGCACCATGGCAACAATGCCAAACCAAGCCGCGCTGCTAGCACCATGGCAACAATGCCAAACCAAGCCGCATCTGCGCACCATGGCAACAATGCCAAACCAAGCCGCATCTTTGCGCACCATGGCAACAATGCCAAACCAAGCCGCACCACAGCTGCGCACCATGGAAACAATGCCAAACCAAGCGCATGTGGCTGCGCACCATGGCAACAACCCAAAACCAAGCGCACTTGCTGCAGCACCATGGCAACAATGCCAAAACCAAACTACATATCACACTCATTGGCAACCATGCCAAACTAAGCCGCTATGCCATTGGCACATGCCAAATATAGCGCCCTAGGCTTGCAAAGACGTGCAACTAGGTCAACATGGCCGTACGTGCCATTGGCACATGCCAACACGTACCACAAGCCATATTTCCAAGCCGCTATGCCAATGGCACATGCCAAATATAGCGCCCTAGGCTTGCAAAACGTGCAACTAGGTCAACATGGCCGTACGTGCCATTGGCACATGCCAACACGTACCACAAGCCATATTTCCAAGCCGCTATGCCATTGGCACATGCCAAATATAGCGCCCTAGGCTTGCAAAACGTGCAACTAGGTCAACATGGCCGTACGTGCCATTGGCACATGCCAACACGCACCACAAGCCATATTTCCAAGCTGCTATGCCATTGGCACATGCCAAATATAGCGCCCTAGGCTTGCAAACCATGCAACCTAGGCCAAGTCGGCCACGCATGCCATTGGCACATGCCAACATGCTCATTGGTAGCTTTTCCTACCAAGGCCACGGCCCTAATGCCACGCATGCCATTGGCACATGCCAACATGCTCATTTGGTAGCTTTTCCTACCAAGGCCACGGCCCTAATTCCACGCATGCCATTGGCACATGCCAACATGCTTTCGGTAGCTTTTCCTACCAAGGCAACCAGGCCCAAATGGCCACGCATGCCATTGGCACATGCCAACATGCTCGTGTTGGTAGCTTTTCCTACCAAGGCCACGACCCTAATGGCCACGCATGCCATTGGCACATGCCAACATGCTCATTTGGTAGCTTTTTCTACCAAGGCCACGGCCCTAACGGCCACGCATGCCATTGGCACATGCCAACATGCTCATTTGGTAGCTTTTCCTACCAAGGCCCACGATTAACGGCCACGCATGCCATTGGCACATGCCAACATGCTCATTGGTAGCTTTTCCTCAAGGCCACGGCCCTATGGCCACGCATGCCATTGGCACATGCCAACATGCTCACTTGGTAGCTTTTCCTACCAAGGCCACGGCCACCAATGGCCACGCATGCCATTGGCACATGCCAACATGCTCGTTGGTAGCTTTTCCGTTACCAAGGCCCACCAAGACCATGCATGCCATTGGCAAAAACATACATTTGGTAGCTTTCTAATACCAAGGCCGCAACCTACCACCAACGGCCATCGCCATTGGCACATGCCAACGCCTTTCATTGTGTAGCCTCATCACCTAGCACATGCCATTAAATGCCAAACACCATTTGGTAGCCTAACTTGCAAACCATGCAACCTACCACCAAGGCATTCGCACATGCCATTGGCACATGCCAAACACATAGCTTTGGCATTGCCTAACACTCAACGTACAACCTACCACCAAGGCATTCGCACATGCCATTGGCACATGCCACCACGCCACTAGCGGCTCTGGCATTGCCCTAACTTGCTCAGTGCAACCTACCACAAGGGCATTCGCACATGCCAATGGCACATGCCACACGCGCCACTAGCGGCGCCACTTGCACTCAAGGTGCAACCAACACTCGAGATATCAACACAGCCTGGGGATGCTTTCCGGGGTTTTGGTTTGGCGGTCTGACTTGCGGCGTACACTACGCTCACATTAAGAAAGCGTGAAAAGGAATAAAGCGGTCAAATAAATGAGGAAATAATGGTGAAAACGTTTTCACCCATTAACACCATGCGGTTACCACCTCCTCCCATTATTTCACCCTTTACTCTCTTCCTTCATGAGGCGAGGTACGTTTCAATCTCGACTTGTATAAATAGGTCTTACCTATTTCCACCGGAACAACAAGTCTCGGTCGGGAGAAAAATACTACACTCTCGAGAAAAGGCAACTTTGCAAGCTCTCCAAAAGCTTTCATCTCTTGCAAGCTTCCCTAAGCTTTCACTTTACGATACAAGTCGAGACACTACTCTCCCGAACTATTCTGGTCTCAACACCTTTCTTTGCTTCCCTCCCCAAATCAACCCTTCTCCTCCACTTTGTGACCGAAGCAAAGTCTGGGCGGCCATTTCTTGGTTTAGGCCGGACTTGTGCAGATTGATCTCTCGAATCTATAAAGTGCTCACGTGCGGCACATTTGTTTAGGGTTTGAACCAGTTTCTCACTCACCTACCGAATTTATCGAAATCGGCGATGACGATTTTTACCCATAAACAATTGGCGACCACAGGCGGGAGGATTGATCTATCGGCTACAATGTCGATTTGTCGATCTCGTTCTTGACCCGGATGTCAAGATGGTAGGGGACTTGCCAGAAGATGCTACCACTCGATCCGACTCAACTACCGGACGACCGGTTACCGGTTGCAAAAACACGAGAAAAGCGGGGACTCGTTTGAAGATGCTACTCGATTGGGGACTTGCGACTCGGTCAGACTCAAGCTACCGGTTGCAAAAACTACCGGTTACTCGTTGTTAAAACTACACGAGAAAAGTGGGGACTCATTTGAAAGACGCTACCCAATTGGGGACTAATTGGCGATGCTACCCGACATTGGGGAAGCCGCCTTGCTACCCGGCAAAGCCGCCTTTTACTTGGAGAGAGGCGTGTTTGCAAGTGAGTAAATTTAGATTGGGCAAGATATACGATCTGTTTTTAGGTTCTTAATAAAACCGCCATACTATTGCGTCTTGTGCCTATTGCTAGCACACACTTTCATAAAAGCAATATTCCTTTCCCAAAACATAATCGAGTTATATTATCAAAACCATTCATCCCGAAATAATCAATATCCTCAAAAGCTAACATTTATCTATCAACCCAAGAAATCCGGAAGACAAAAACCATAAACCGGGCGCTTTGTTTGCCTTTCAAAAAAAAAAAAAAAAATTCACCTACCCGTACATACCTACTTTGCACAATAACAATTACTGTCACTATTAGCGAGACGTTACTACGGTGACATTTGAAGAATTATTTATGATGAAGTATTTCCACAAGTTTATGAAAGGCATACCTATGGCTACGGTTTACACCCAGCACAAGAAAACAATAAAACAAATTGAAAGAGAAAGCATTTGGAGTACATAGCTGGGATATGCTTGCCCACTTTGTCACTCGCGCTACAGCTAACACCATGACGTGATAACAAAGATACGAGGTAAAAGGGAGCCAACCCATTTCATAAGCATAACACTTTTGAATTTGAATAAGGAAAGGATTTCTGTTTGAGCTACGTATGGGAAGAGGCAAGCTGGGCCGCTTGAGGAACAAGTCCAAGCCACGCCAAAGCCAGCCGTGCCAAGCCAATGGTCCACACCACGAAATCCAAGCCCGGCGTCCACACCAAGTCGGCGCCCATTCCAAGGCGATCCGGCGCCTGCAGGACGCGTTTCCGGATGCGCTTACAGCGCGCTTGCCGACGCGCATGCGAGCGCTTTCGCAGAGCGCTTACCGAGACGCGCTTGCAGGGACACTTGCCAGCACACATGCGCACGCGCATGCATGCCCTTGATACCACACTTTGTGCTAACGGTTTGCATCCTTCAGCGCTAACATCTTGCGCCCTTCAGCACCATCCTCGCCCTTGAAACAGCGCCATGGCTCCAGCACTTCGTGATCAAAACCATGTCATCTCTGCACGATACACTTACGATCACGGAGCGAGCCACTTAGCCACCCAGCGGTTCTTCAAGCATGAAAGCTCCACCGTCACCGGAGCTACTCCACCATCGGGGCAAGATCTTTGGAAGATCAGGAAGAAGCCGACCTCCTTTTAGCTGTTGATTCGATGAAAAGGCGAAAGATACTTGAGCGGGATGCGCGTTATAGATGAAGAGGCTCGCGTTGCTCTTGAACGCCCGGTAGAAGGGGATAAGCAATCCAATTTCGTCACACGTGAAGATCGGGAAGGACTTCTCCAAAATCGAAAGCAATGAAATCAACAACTCTCACGAGTTCACGGAGACCCTTCTTCTGTCGGGACCCTCATAATTGGAACTTCGCCCACAAAGTAAATACGAGTCTATGATGAAAGCAGGTTATGTGAGATTCTATATTTCTCAAGGCATAGCATCAAGACATATTTGCATCTCTCAACCGCCTTTGCATCGGGAAGCGGCGTTTCCGGCCCGGGGAAGCCGTTCCCAAACCCCAACCTCTCTGAAAGCACGATCGACAGATGTGGCAGGGACTCCTAACCTCTTTTCTCTTGAGGGATGTCGAGTTTGTGAGCGTGACGTGACCTCCGACTTCAAAATGGTAGCCGTCAAGGCTCGAGAGTTGCAAGATGTCGTTTCAGCGTTCTCTCCAGTAGCTCGCATCAGCGTTCTCTCGAGTAGCTACGCATCCAGCGTTCTCGGCCGCTTCAGCGTTCGCTTCAATGCCACTCCTTCTGCAAAGGGTCGTGCGCCACACTCCCCATATCAAGGAACATAGTCACAGCCAGCCAATCTTCGTAGTCATGGACACCTTTTAATCCATCTCGCCAAAACTTCGTGATCATGGGCCAGTTTGCTCGCTTACGCATCCAGCCAATCCTTTTACGTCCACGGAAGCTCATAGAATATCGGCCAACCTACTTTGTTACCACGACAATGTAGTTTCTCCACGATTACATCTCCTACCAGAAGCTGTTGCCCCTCATTCGTTGATACCGGCCCGAGCTTCACCGCGGCAGCAATTACTACAAAGATGGAAACACGTAAACCATACTTGAGAGCGGAAGATACACGGGATCCCTTCTTTGTCAAAGCTACGAAGAGCAGTCCACCAAAAATCCGTACCCACAACAAGGTCCTCTACTCTTCAAGGGTGCAGCGCAAGAACATCATCACCTCTCTGTCTAGAAGACGCCTTGACACTTTACGAGGCCGCGGAGGATCCAGAGCCTGCACTATCGAGAATATGTCATCATGTAATTTGAGCATCCCAGTGTCACATCCAGGAAGAGTACGATAGGCTTATATCAAATCCGTGGAGGGATTCAAGGCGATATAATGAAAGTAGGTCATGCATGGGGACTACCAGCGTAAGATGCTTTCACTCCCCCCGACCGAGTTATTCTTGATTTCAACATCATCACTATCGAGGTTTACGAGCCGCGGGAATTTCTCAACATGAATCCGTACATGTGCAGAAAACTCCAAAAGCACGCGGAAGGTTACATTCACGTATTCATCCATTCCATCATATCAAACCGAAGTATGGCCAGGGGACTTCTCATTTGCATCCCATTTCGTAAGATAGAGCCCTAAATCGGCGTCCTCCAAGTGCGGCGATCAACAAGGACGGATTCGAAGGAAGGGAACGACTAGGTCATCCTCGTCGATAACGGTGATGCATGCTCCAACGGGATATCTCTGCACAAAAGGAAATTTTCCATTTATACAACAAGCGGCGGTAAAGTGTACGACGGTCCGCCAAAGAAAGAAGAAAACATCTGAGAGAAATTCAACAAGAAGAACCTTTTCTCAAAGCAGGGAGATGATGCGTTGCGTTGGGTTTGAATACTGAGAACCTTTAAAAGGAAAGGAAGCAATGAGGGACATAACGCTTCCAGATTTTTGGCATGAACGATGCCCTAATCGAAGCCGTAGCGTGAAGGAAAGGCAAAATAAGGAAACTTTGCTATCTGCAGAAACACCTACTCCCTCCTTGTTCACACCGATCCCATCAAGTCACGTCAGCAAGCACGCCTGACTTCCACGTCCCTTTGACTAGCACGCTCGTTTTCCCAACCTACTTTGACCGCCCAAGTCCCGTCACGGTCCCACCCCGGTCCCACCACCCTTTCACAACTCGAGTTTTCGCCAACTCACGCCAACTTCCCAATGGCCGCCCAAGTCACGCTTGCAAGCACGCACGGCTTCCACACCTTGCGCGGTCCCACCAGCTAGCACACTCGGTTTCCCAACTCACGCCAACTTCCCAACGTCGCCCAAGCTGCCCGGCCCCCTGGTGTGCTGAGCCTCCCGATTTGTGCAAAACTACCGGAGGCAAGGATTCCAAATCCTATTTATAAAAGGTCGGACAAGCCTCCTCAATTCTCTTTACGGTTTTTTGTTGATAGTTTGTCACCATCTTATGCTTACCTCGCAACAAAGCCCCTGTTAGAGCTAGCGGGGACTTAATGTTGATGGTGGTTTTTAAACAAGGGTAAAATCGTAAAACCCCATGACCTAGTGTTACCCATGCAACACATTAACTAAGAGCATTTAACTCAGTGTAAATAATTAATAGGGGTATTTTTCAAAATACCAGTTAGAGTTTACCGACGAACCTAATTCCAAAAACCCTAATGGCAACAATGCCAAAACCAAGCGCTGCTGCGCACCATGGCAACAATGCCAAACCAAGCCGCACCTGCGCACCATGGCAACAATGCCAAACCAAGCCGCCGCACACTGCTGCACCATGGCAACAATGGCAACAATGCCAAACCAAGCCTCATACTGCGCACCCTGCGCACCATGGCAACAATGCCAAACCAAGCCGCATACTGCGCAACATGGCAACAATGCCAAACCAAGCCGCGCTGCTGCGCACCATGGCAACAATGCCAAACCAAAGCCGCACCATGGCAACGCACCATGGCAACAATGCCAAACCAAACTACATATCGCACTCATTGGCAACCATGCCAAACTAAGCCGCTATGCCATTGGCACATGCCAAATATAGCGCCCTAGGCTTGCAAAACGTGCAACTAGGGTCGTGCCATTGGCACATGGTACCACAAGCCATATTTCCAAGCCGCTATGCCATTGGCCCACATGCCAAATATAGCGCCCTAGGCTTGCAAAACTTGCAACTAGGTCAACATACGTGCCATTGGCATATGCCAACACGTACCACAAGCCATATTTCCAAGCCGCTATGCCATTGGCACATGCCAAATATAGCGCCCTAGGCTTGCAAAACGTGCAACTAGGTCAACATGGCCGTACGTGCCATTGGCACATGCCAACACGTACCACAAGCCATATTTCCAAGCCGCTATGCCATTGGCACATGCCAAATATAGCGCCCTAGGCTTGCAAACCATGCAACCTAGGCCAAGTCGGCCCACGTGCCATTGGCACATGCCAACATGCTCATTTGTAGCTTTTCCTACCAAGGCCATATTTCTAATGACCCACGCATGCCATTGGCACATGCCAACATGCTCCCTTGGTAGCTTTTTCCTGCAAGGCCCACGGCCCTACTTGACCACGCATGCCATTGGCACATGCCAACATGCTCATTGGTAGCTTTTCTACCAAGCCATATTTCCAAGCCGCTATGCCATTGGCACATGCCAACATGCTGTTGGTAGCTTTTCCTGCCAAGGCCACTAGGCCCAACATGGCCTAAGGCATGCCATTGGCACATGCCAACATGCTCATATTGGTAGCTTTTCCTACCAAGGCCATATAGCCTACCACCGCATGCCATTGGCACATGCCAACATGCCTTGCCATTAGCTTTTCCTGCCAAAGCCAAGCCATATGGCATTCCACGCATGCCATTGGCACATGCCAACATGCCATTAGCCTAGCTTTTCCTACCAAGGCATGCTACTACCACGAGGCATTCGCGCATGCCATTGGCACATGCCAACATACTCGTTGGTAGCTTTTCCTACCAAGTGCCACCTACCCCAAGGCATTCCGCGCATGCCATTGGCACATGCCAACACACACATTTGGTAGCTAACTTCATAACCCAACGCACATGCCATTGGCACATGCCAAACACACTTTGGTAGCCTAACTTGCAAACCGTGCAACCTACCACCAAGGCATTCCGCACATGCCATTGGCACATGCACACAAACACTAGCAGCTCTGGCATTGCCACTTGCACTCAACGTACAACCTACCACCAAGGCATTCCGCACATGCCATTGGCACATGCCATGCACGCCACTAGCAGCTCCGGCATTGCCACTTGCGCTCGAGTACAACCTACCAAGGGCATTCCGCACATGCCAATGGCACATGCCACACGCGCCACTAGCGGCGCCACTTGCACTCAAGGTGCAACCAACACTCGAGATATCAACACAAGGCGGGGATGCTTTCAGGGTTTTGGTTTGGCGGTCATGATCTTGCGGCGTACACTACGCTCACATTAAGAAAGCGTGAAAAGGAATAAAGCGGTCAAATAAATGAGGAAATAATGGTGAAAACGTTTTCACCCATTAACACCATGCGGTTACCACCTCCTCCCATTATTTCACCCTTTACTCTCTTCCTTCATGAGGCCAGGAGTACGTTTCAATCTCGACTTGTATAAATAGGTCTTACCTATTTCCACCGGACAACAAGTCTCGGTCGGGAGAAAAATACTACACTCTCGAGAAAAGGCAACTTTGCAAGCTCTCCAAAAGCTTTCATCTCTTGCAAGCTTCCCAAGCTTTCACTTTACGATACAAGTCGAGATACTACTCTCCAGAACTATTCTGGTCTCAACACCTTTCTTTGCTTCCCTCCCCAAATCAACCCTTCTCCTTCACTTTGTGACCGAAGCAAGTCCGGGAGCGGCCATTTCTTGGTTTAGGCCGGACTTGTACAGATTGATCTCTCGAATCTATAAAGTGCTCACGTGCAGCACATTTGTTTAGGGTTTGAACCAGTTTCTCACTCACCTACCGAATTTACCGAAATCGGCAGAAACGATTTTTACCCATAAACACCTGGATTCATAAAAATACCAAGGTCTTCAGTAACCGGTGGATTTATGATAATCTCGTGGTGCAAATATAATGATGCAATAGGATCCTTGGGGCCTATAACAAATATCAGATATATTACGTCAATTGGAGCAATCCTATGCACAAAAAATTACAGAAAGAGAAAACATATCAACCAAATGCACCAGCTATCACCCATTTTGGAATGACTACAATTTTTTTTTCCATATTAGCGATAAATTCTGCATTTTTTTAAGAAGCTTTACAGTTTCAACGGTCAAGTCGTGGACAAAATATATTTTCCAATCATTAATCTAAGTAATCTTCTTTACCAAAAACTTGTACTCTATTTATCCAACTGTGACTTTCATTACTTATTAACATTAACAGGGTAACTGAATGTGTCGACCGTGTATAATACCAAAATAAGTTGGAATCTATGATTTGGCTACAGAAACTAAACTTACGTTTAGTCTATTAAAGATGATGAGATACCCATCCAATTGAAGACACAACAGAATGTCTTTTCCGTAACAGTGGTCGTTGTTGCTTACCCTCCATCTGAAAATCAAATACATGAAGAGGAATGACTAAATTTGCAGAGGCTAACACACTTTTAGCGAGCAGATGAGACCAAAACAAAAAAGAACCAAATAAATTTGATGTGAGACAAAATTTAAAACTTACATAAGGCAGAAAGAATGGCCGGACAGTGCGACTCCAATTGAGCATAGAGAGGACAAAGAGATGAGTGGTTAAGCCTAAGATGAGCTGCACAACATTGAGTGGGGTTAAGGATGATGAATAGAATCAGAAATGTCAACCATAATTTGGTCCAGAATGAAAATAGAGCGTGATGAAGAATGTTGTTACCCCCTTGCATAAATTACTGTAAGAAAATTTTCAAATTAACATGTTGCAAGAGACAAATTTCGAACTTAATAATCACCCAACGAACATAATATTTTGGATCCCATTTAGACAAAAGAACCTGCCTTTCGAGTATCTTCACATCCAATGACTTGATAGCAGCTGCGACAATATTCCGATATGTTAAGATTGAAGTAGACCGTCGTACCATTTGTGGAGAGGAGAACTTCTCTGCAAAGTAGTTAGGAGGTCATTATTACGTGTTTGCTTGTATAACTTCTTCCATTTTTGAAATAAAAATAAGCAATGGAAATTTGTTAGTCACCTTAAAAGCAGTCCACAATTACAACTGCCTCCTCTGATTTTTTGTTGTGAACTGGTAAACCTCACTGTTAGCTTTTCAGCTCAACAGTCTAAGACTGAAAGGCCGCATAAGTAAGTCCGAAAGGCCGCATCAATTTAATAGATAATTTATTAACATACCTTTCAAATCATGTCATTTTGTCAAGCCCAAGCAGGAGGTCATTCTAATAAAGGGTCATATCTATCCTTGCTAATTGTAAGTTGAACTCGGTGGTGCTACTGTTTCTAATCATAAGTTGTTTCCGCAATTTCCCGTGAAAAGTCATTACTTCAGAGACATTATTAAGAACATATAAGTTCCACCAACAAAACGAATTATTCCCTGCTACCATAGCACGTCGTTTTTACCATTGTCATTAAAAGCAAACACCAGTAAAGCCAACTAAAATTAATTCTTACCGGCAAACTATCGAACGCGTCATGTGTACTTAACAATTTCACATAAAAACACAGGATTGAGTTATAAAATCAGTTGACTTCGAATTGTCACTAAAAAAACACATAGAAATCAAACCCATGTACAAAAACACCAAACTATCTCATAGAAATCAAAGTACAAAAAGATATAAGTAGACAAAGAAGTCAAGCACATACATTACCTTCAGATATTAACCCTTAAGGAAACACTCAGTTAGTCAGTTGAATGAAAATCACATACATCTAACCAAGTTTTACAGATTTACCATACCATTTCTGCTATTTGTATTTAAAATAAAAACAAAAATCAAATGAAACAAAAGAATGTAAATTAGAATACACCCTAAGCCGAAACCTAATTAGTACACAGTTAATTGCAATACTAAAGATATGAATTTGAAATCCTAATTGTAAGAAGAAGATAAGCAGATAACCTCTGTTAAGGCTGATAAATCCGAACTACAATACCGTGTTGTGAATCTAGGTGGAAATGGAAGAGAGCAGAGGGTCCGTTTGAGATTGAGATGGGGAATGGATTTAGAATTTGAATTTTGAATTTTGAATCTCGCATATTTTTCTCGAGATTGAGACAATGTGGATTATCTCTTTACCCCTATAGTTTTTTAAGTAACGCATTTGACGAATATGCCCTCATTTTATTTTTATTTGTGCATAAAATGTGGGGATTTATCTGTCAAATGGCCTCAAATGAGCTGTTTGCATTATAATAGTAAAGATTTTGGATTGCAACAGTTTCGACTCTTTAAACCAAATACAAAAACAACATAACTGACATAATATACCTAGGAGTACAATTTAACAAGGAAGAACATCTCAACATATTTTTGCCTCCTTCTTCAGCGACTAGCTCGAAAAGCAAAAGGTTGGATGACGAAATGCCTAAATCAGGCAGGAAGATTAGTTCTCATTAAAACTTCTCTCACACGACCAATCATCTCATTCAAACGCAATTGCTTCCAAGCTCATATCCACAAAAAAAAGATTGCATAAGCTGTATGGACATGACTCAAATAAAGGAAACTTCATCTAATAGGATTTGATAAACTCATCAAACCTAAATCAAAAGGAGGATTGGGAATTCGAAAGAAAGAGCATAACAAGGCCCTCCCTTATGAAGAGAATCGGAACATACATGAGAAAACGAACTCTATAGTGGCCTCGTTGTACAACGAGAAATACCTTAAACATCAACCAATCCTATAAAACATCCCTCCTCCTCCCTCGTCCACAAGTCCCCTTTGAGGAATCAAGACTTCCTCATACCAACCCTAAAAAAACATCTCATTCACCCCGGATAGAAACGGCCCCACCACCCCAATCCAAGCAAATTTGGATCCCTCGGTTCGAAAATAACATAGACCCAACACTTTGCTACCCCATAAAATTAGGAATGGCGATATCATTGACCCATTAACCCGGTCTTGGAACCAATAAAAAGATGAGCATCCTCCCACCAAACATAATGTAAAGAATAGTCAACCTTCACCTTCCACATGAGAACCTGCGACCCAAATAAAATAACTTTGGCCCTTCACAAAATCAGGAAAATACACGGCGTCGGGATACAAATGCCTAACGAGACATTTGGATCGGTGCAGACAACCCACCACCTCCAACCAACTTCCTATGGACGCTCCCATGTCCAACAAAAGTACAACTTTTCTTGTGGAAAGCACTTAACAAGGGTTTACCAAGCCTCCAACTACTCAATCACATCCGCTTCGCCAACTCCAATCTTTCCTCAATGCAATTATGAACGGAAATTGCAAAGCATATCTGATACATTCTCCAATCGCTATGGATTCATGGAACCTCAACTTTCAGGATTTCCACTCCACAGCACCCACCAAGGAATACCCACTTTATTAAACCCACATACATCTATATCCCTACTTCTTCAGGATAAAATCGGAATGAAACCACCACCACATTCTGCTTTCTTCTTGGTCCTTTGGCTAGCCGGAAATGACGTCGTATACAACCAAAGCAAACAAACCCAACAACGTGCTCAAAATGGCTACCCGCCTACAACGGAATACAAGCTGGGCTCAATGGAACCTCCCACCGATTACTACCGGGAATGCAATCTTCTACAAACATTATGCGTGATTCCCAAGTCAATCACAATTTTAGTAGGATGGAGTAAACCACACCTCGATTTGGATCAAAATCAACAGAGATGGAGCAGTGACTAAAGGACATTTGGGGTTGGCGGGAGGCGGAATTATTTGTTAGAAACAAAAATGCTATCACAATCTTAGCAATTGCACAACCACTAGGGATAACTGACAACGCTCCTGGAAACTTGGGCCATGCTCATAGCGTCAAAACTGACTCTGGTCGAGAATGGCAAAGGTGCAATTGAAACGGACTCGGAAAATATTCTAAGGTTTTTAACTCGACAAATAGGAACCACCTTGGTACTTAAACAATATGATAGAGAAATCAAGCTTAGATTAGCCCAAATTCCCATTGCACCATAAACCATATTTACGGGGAAGGAAATCGAGCGACGAACAGGTTAGCAAACAAAAGCGGATAGATGACATCACAAGGGAAAATCTATCCACAACAATCTGGGACCACAAAACACCATCGTGTATTGATCCAATTGTAATTGCAGACTCTATGGGTACAATGTACCCTCGTGTTATTTCTTCCTAACTTTAATACAATTTCATGCTTCAAAAAAAAAAGAACTAACATAATATACTGCAAAAAAAAAAATTTGACACAAAAAGGGCAAATTTTATAAAAGAATGAATTCACCAAATAGGTGAATAAAACCCAGAAAAGTTACAAGGATATGTGAGTAGACAAAGAAAACCTGAAAATATATTAGTGTTGATAGTCCAGTTATATAACAAGGACTTTATATCAACTATAATCTGTTTAACAGATTTAGAGACATTATTATAAAGTCTGTTATTCCTCTCATTCCAAATACTCCACCAAATTGCAAATGGTAAGTAGCCCCAAAGTCTTTTGATCCTGTTTTTGCTTTTCTTGTTCTTCCATTCCCATAAGGTTATTTTGACATCACTTGAGAATACCCATTTTATGCCAAAACTATCCAAGAAATAAGACCATATCTCAAAAGTTAAAACTTGCAATGCAAGAAGAGATGTGCATTGGTCTGTGGGTGTTAATGCAAATTTCCCAAACAATGTCTTTCGCCCCTACTCACAATACCCTGTCAATAAAGATCAAAATAATATAAGTATACTCAATGGTCGGTGTCATTGTAGTACATTGTTAAAGTCACTTGGTGATGATACGAGGGGACACAGTTCGAAACTTCGACACCAAATTCTTTCTAGATAAAAAAAAAAGTATACTAATACAATTATGCAAATACCAATTTTAGTGACTTTGACTTTTTAATCAACATCCATTACTGAGATAAGACCATATGCAAGATGAACACATAAAATAAAAGGCACTTGAGTCAGTTCATCTTTCTATAAATCTCTTCCTATAATTATATGAGCTTTCGCGGTCAAAACTAGTATATTCTTTATCTTAGAAAATCATGAAAAGGTAATGTGATTCTGAGATTGAAAACCTGGCGAGATTGGGGTATACCCAAATTAATTGGGGCATACCTAATGAGATAAAATTCGGATCATTTTGAAGTAAAACATAAGCACCCCTTAACTATGTATTTTCTAAATGGCTAATATGCCCTTGTTTAATTAACACTAAAAATTCCTAATTAGGTTAAGTAATTGAGTTTAGATGAATTAATTAAGTAGATTAAAACTTATGAATTTAAGTTCACTAAATTTTGTTTTTGATTGAAACTCATGTGGAAGATTTGTGATGACAAAAATTTGTTCTCGAGAATTTTTTGCAACGGAAATGAAAGCATACTACCTAAACACTTCTAAAAGGGGATTACGGTGATATACAAAATCATACTCAAAATTAAAGAAGAAATCAACACTTCGATTCACAGAAACTATAAAAAGTCGGCGGAGGTTAATTTAATGCGAAGATGCCGACGTTCTTGGCCGACAAGGTCGATGAATGAAGACGATGCCGACTAACTTTGTCCGGAAAGGTATTCAAATGAAAACAATACCGAATTTATTATTTTTCATACACATGAGACGAGTAATACCATTCGACAAGGAATACAAAAAAATACCCTGCCGGCTGTTAAAAATACCATGTCGGCTGTTGAGAAAAAATGTGGAATCATGTATTAATCGGCAAGGTCTACAAAAAAAAAAGGACCCAGTCGGCTGTTCAAAAATACCCTACCGGCTGTCGAGAAAAATACGGAATCATGTATTAGTCGGCAAGGTCTTTAAAAAATACTCTAGGATGTTGAAATAAATTTACAATCGTCATGGCAATTATGAAAAGTCGGCAAGATATGCATGTCGACCTTGGCCAGCTAACATTCTCGGGGATTGAATTTTTGAGTTCACGGATTTCCTTTAGTCGTTGCTTTTACATAGAGCACCTATTCAATTGAACTCGCATGTGTTGCTATCCCAAGCATGTTTGTCAAAGTAGTGATCAAAACTACAAGTCTTGATTTCTAGTCTATTTATAGATGTCTCGGACTAGGACATAGATAGTGTTGTTGAGCTTAGATTTCTGGAGTTCATCATTTGAAGATCTAAGAACTACTAAGGGGAGCTTGTGGAACTTCTTCAAAAAAAAGGTATGTGGAGACTTGAACTCATCTATCACTTGGAAAGTATATTTCTATTATCTCCTATATTGAGACATAAGTGGTATTACGATATAGTTTTTCTCTATACACATTTGAGATTTCGAGGTGAGTATATCTCAAGCTTACATATTTCTCGAAATATGTTGGTAAGCTTTCGCCCACTAAGTTCATCTTATATCATGAGAAAATTATCGAGTAACATCTTACGTGGTTTATGTGATACAATCATTTGATGCAGGCTTGGAATGTTTTCGATAATGATTATTTCAATATCTTGAAAATTGCTTTGATGCTAATAGTGTGTGAAAACGGCTATTGTCATTATATAGAAGAATGTTTAATGATTGAAATAAAGAGTTTATAATCTTGTAACCATCTTTGGATATAAGCATAGTGTGTTAAGCACGTTAGTGTACAAGTCCAAATCGGGAACCTATAGTATACATACTTGTTTGTATACAAAAACATTGTAGGAGACCAGGTAAGATACGCATACTGGCTAAAGTTCACGTCCGTGAATTTCTATTGAGTTTGAAAACCAAAACCAAACTCATCCAAGCATTTAAAGTGCGTGCCGTGCGGTCTTGTGAAGGGTTCACGCCCGTGAATTTCCCTCGTGAGTTTGAAAAAACTAAAACAAACTCAAATCCAGTTATTTAAGTACGCATATACCCGTCGCATACTTAAGTGTGTCACTTTTATAAAATTGGTTATCGTGAACCTAAACATTAAACAATAAGGAAAGCAATCTTTGCAAACCGTGGCTATAATGTTTATGTATTGATTCGAGTGAATCAAACCGATTTTGCTTCAATTGTGTTCTTGTATAATCCATGAGAATATAGCAATTGAACAACTCTTTAACTAGTTTCATTTGAGTCACTTTAACTAGTCATGGTTGAGATGAATAAGGTTGATATGAGACTACTCATATGGCTAACCTCGGTTAACTATTTGTGAACCAACATGGTGTACACGTTTGGGTACGGTTACATAAACCTAAATGAGGGTACATTTCATTTGTGTGTAACAACCTAAGTTCGATATAACGGTTAAAAGATATTAGCTTGGTTGAATCAGGTTTTTCATCTAACGGTGAATATTGAATGCTTTGTTACCAAGGTGACTTAGATTGCAACCCCTAATTTGAAAACTATAGAAAGGAGAACTCTAGCAAATGGGAAACCTAATCCCCACACATGTGTTGCTAGTTGCATAACTAGAGTCGATTCTCCTTTAACCTTAGGTTTCTTCGAGACCAGAAGGTTAATGACTTGAAGACTTCATTGTGATTGCAAAGCCGCACTCCAACTATTATCTTTGTAGTTGCGTGATCGATCTTTTTATTTCTATCGTGGTTGAGTACAATTGGAATAATTGACTCAAAGATTTTATATCTCCGATAGGCAAGATAGAAAAGTAATCACAAACAACTTCGTCTCATCGTTTGTGATTCCACAATATCTTCTTTCGCTAGTCGATTAAGATTATTGTGAGGTGATTGATAATTCTAGGTCGTTAACCGGGAATATAAGTCAGGGTTATCAATTGGTTCATATTCACCTTGATTTATCAAAAGATGAACTAAAACTCTTGGGTATTTTGTGGAGACAGATTTATTCAATCTATAAACTTTTCTGCTGGAGACAGATTTGTCTATCAAGTCTTCGACTTTGGGTATTAGCAACTCTTGGTTGTGGGTGAGATCAACTAAGGAATCGGTCGTAGTATCCATTTGGGATCGAGACGTAAAGAGCGCAATTGTACCTTGAATCGAGTGTGAGATTGATGAGGTTCAACTACAGATCCAATCAGTTAATTGGTAGTAGGCTGAGTATGCATGGCGGCTTAATACGGTGTGGTTTTATTTGGACTAGGTCACAGGTTTTTTTGCATTTGCGGTTTTCCTCGTTAACAAAATTCTGGTGTTTGTGTTATTTGTTTTCCGCATTATATTTTGTTATACAATTGAAATATCACGAGGTTGTGCGTTAAGATCAATCAATTAGAATATCCAACCTTTGGTTGTTGATTTACATTGATTGACACTTGAACATTGGTCTTTGGTACCGTTAAGTTGTTTCACATAATAATCGTGCTGTGATTTTTATACATTTGATTTGCGAGATATTTATGGGTGAAAACTATCTCTACGGTTTTGGTAATTTGGGGTGTGTGGATGAGAAATGAGTTTAAACCTTAAACAAATGCACTACACGGGAGTGCTTGTAGATTAGAAATCAATCTCAGGCAAATCCGGCCTAAACCAAGAAATGGTCGTTCGGACTTGTTTCGATCCTGAAGTGAAGGAGATGGGGTTGATCTTAGGGAGGGAAGCGAAGAGGTGTTGATATTGTGAAGGTGTTGGCTATGTATGACTTGTATCGAGAAAGCTGGACTGGCTTGCAGGATTTAAGCTATCCCAGTTTCAGTGTTTGAATACGATGGTATCAACACTTGCCTGTTATATGGACTTGTTCTTGTTTGTTGGAAATAGGGAGAGGAGAACCTATTTATGCAATTCATTTGAGCCTTATTCACGTCTCTGCGTGGGAAGTGGAGAAGTGGAGTGATGGAGTAGTGAGTTGTGTGTTGATGTTACACGACCGGTCTTGCCACTTCTCCTGTCATCTCTAACAAATCCATGACTTCTTGACACGTTCTTGTGATGGCGCGTTGCCATCTTCAGACGTAAACTCCGAGATCAATACATTATGTATCCCCGAGTTTGTGACATGATTGATGTCTCGAGTGTGTGGATCGTGGGACCCACAAAGTAGCATGTAATGCTAGATTCAAATAACTAAATTATTTAGGAGGTCGATACTTGTGAAGTATCGTGTGTATTCCTACGCAGTCGCATCTTGCATCAGTATATTCAACATGTATGAAGCATCATTTGTTTTTAAGGCTAGGAGTAAGTCACAATTTAAGCGTCTTAAAAATAGCATCATGTCCGGCCATCTTCGAGTGATCGTTTGGAGGCTATACGGGTAAGCCCCTGACTTGACCCGATCACTCCATGTGCAAGAGTGGTGGACGGTGATTGTGGTGACGCCTCATTGATAGCCTAACTCATGTCTTAGGCTGTCGGAGTCCAAGATGGTAAGTTGGATGGACGAGATGACAGAAGCCTCTTCGCGACCGTCGGATTGGGGTTTAAGAGGCACGCAAGTTCCTTCTTTTCGCCTTGGTGAATCCAAGCATGAGAAGTGTTTTATAGAGAGGACCGATCATGCATGTGTGTAGACGACATCTTTGGTGTCCATGTTTATACTTCACTATCCACGAAGATGCGATCTAGGCCACTCAGTTTAACGGTAAAGAAGAGCGATTGAGATCGATTTGCAACATAAAATCCCATCTTGCAAAGGATTCCTAAAGGGCGTGGCATGCCACCTTCGGGGCGCACGAACCAAAACATCTATCCGGGGTTTGTCTTGGTCGGTCGGACATGGAGATAGATGGGCCCACATTGATCATGTTGATACTCTCAGGACACTGTCTATTCATGGACCCTTCATCCAAGCTGGTGAAACGGACGCTCGTGATCGATTAGCGACACATGTAATATCTGCAAACCTAATTAGGGTTTTGGATTGGTCGTGCGTACACAACTTCAACCTAACGATTTGGTAGGCTAAGCTTCCCCTTTTGGGATCCAGGCCATGTGGGACCCATATTGGGACCGTGGTGATCATGGTGATACGGTTGACGGTCATGGGCTTGATCTAGGCCATCCGGATCTGGCCGGCGAAGTTGGATGGTCGTGATCAGTTTAAGACCCTTAGCGACCCTTAAAGCATCACGCCAGCCAGGTTATGGGTGAACGTTCACTCCTCCTGGTTAGGTCATGAGATGGTCGGCTATGCAGGTAGAAAGGGGCCAGCCGGTGTGCGGGACAAGCTTGTCAGAGCCGGTCATGGGGTAATCTAGCGAATCCCAATTATGGGTGAAGTTGGACAGACGTCAGACGTTTTGAGACTACCGTTGGCGGTCTTGTCTTGCCAAGATTTTCAGCTTCTCCACACCAGTCCAACCATCTACTTTAGGACGGTGTTCGGGTGGTTATTTGGGAGGCATGGTATGTATTCAGCAGAGCCGGGGCATAAGCAGGGCCATTGGTGGTCATTAAGGTGGTGAATATTCCAATACTGCTTGGGGTCATGGATTTAATCTAAGCCATCCAATCATCTTTGGTGAGGTTGGATGGTCATGATCATTTCGAAGCGATATGGTGAGTTGAGGTTCAAACATGCTGTCGGGCTAGTATAACACAAGGAGTTGTAGCTTTGTATGGGTATTTCGTACATGTTTTATTATTAATGCTTGTAGATTCGTGTTGCTTTCTGAGAATAGCACTCGGTCGTCATGCGCGCAGGTAATGAGTACATGGAAATACGAGGTGGTCATGCATTAATTAATAATGTTGTAAATTCCGCGAGGGTATATGGGATTGTTGCTACATGCTCCAACACTGGATGAATTTTGTGTATTTAATTCACGAATCTTTGGGATTGTTGCCACATGCTCTATTCTAGGTGAATTAGTAAAGTGAAGAAGTATTCATCACTTATTAATGGCTTTATCTTTTGCAAGATGTTAGCGCATAATTTTGGCTTTTACAATTTAGCAACCCTTAAATGAAAATCCATCAACATTAAGTCCCTTCCTAGCACATAATGTTTTACACTATTGTGGGGTAGGCATGAGATGGTGACATACATATGTGAGAAAGACGAGGATAAAGGAAGTTTACAGGAAGAGTATTGACCGACCGCCTAGTTGTCCATGCCGTTGTGCTTGTATGGAATCCTTTGGTGGGAATGGGTTTCCTTCTTTGGGTATTTTGAATCAAAGAGGAATCCTTGTTCTATTGGGATTTTTCTAATTTTTGTCTATAAAAGAGACCAACCCCTTTTCTTTTCTCACGATTTTTTTTGTTTGGCAGCTCCCGTCATGACTACCACTGCTCTTCCTGACCTGAAACGCCGTCGATGTTATTTCTTGCCCGAAGGTTTAAGTATCGCATCATTGTCGCGCAAGGTAAGCGCCAGGTTTCTCTCTTCTTCTTTTTTTTTTAGGAAAAACCCTAATTTCTTAGGTAAAAACGTTTTGTAAGATACATCATGCTTAGCTTTACCATCAAGATTGATAGTAAAAAACGCCCATATTTGCTAGGATGGTTTAGTTAAGTGACTCAGTGAATATGTCGTTTTTGCTTCTTCCACGTTGTTGCATGCAAAACTAGCTTCTTAGGTTATAGCTTGGAAAGAGACTTTGGCTTAAATTTAAGTAAACACAATTCTCATGAACATAAGAAAAACCGTGTTATAATACGTGCATATGAATGCGGTCCCACCATGTGCGTTTGATCCGAACGTGGGTCCCACCCACATATGCTTGACTCAAAGTCGACCTTATACTAGCCTTGTGCCCCGATCCAACACCGGACTTGAAATTTGAGTAATACTAGACTTGAAACTTGACTTAATATCTGGGAAACCAATATCAGGACTTGAAACAATATCGGACTTGAAACCAATACCCGGACTTGAAACTTGAGCACGGTGTTTGGACCCAATCCCTAGCTTGTGCATTCCAACGTGAATGCGGTTCACACACGTATCGTGTGTTTTTTATACAATCTTGACTCTGTCTTTATTGTAGAATGAAGAAAAGAACTCCTATTGATATGTCTTACGGAGATAATGTTGGTGCCAAGTCTAGAAGTGTTGACAACTTCAAAGATATGCCGAACATTCGGGCTGTGGGTTGTTCACCTTGTCTTTTCCAAACATTAGGAAACATCCTTCTCACGGGATAGTCCTGCTTTGGATCTCGGAAAATATGTAAAGGCGATCCATCTTCTTCTGTGGCACTTGTGATGAGGTTCTGTCTTCGAAGAAATGAATATCCGCCTTCTCCTATCGACTTCAAGACTTGTCATACTCCGCCGGATTCTTATGAAGGATGGATGAGACGCATGTTGAATAATAAGGACGTTAAAGCCAATTTTTACCAAAGCGCAAATCCTCGATGCAGGTCATGGCATCTGTACTCTTGAAATTAAGAAAGATATTGCAGAGGCTTGATTACTTTCATTTCTCGGTGGCGCCCTTCTACTCATAATGACTATATCTAGATGGGGAGAGATGACTATTACTGCGGAAAGAGTAGCTGCATTGATGAACACTGCTTTTGTCGTTGGGAGTTTTTATTATGAGTTTTTCGACACGGAACAACGTGATTATGACATTATACCCAAAGGTGGCGGAGTCGATCGATCTGGACAAGGAGGAGAAAAAAGATACAAGATGCTTTTACACTGGTGGGTATCGGAGTGGTCTCCTGCAGACCCAGAACCGGATCAGGAGTTGGAAAACGAGATCAGCGTGATTGCATTCCTGTCTTTGTGGCTATCCAGAGATATAGATTTGACTGATTACGGAAAGAAAAACATAAGGGTGTTAAGTTAAGATTGCTATAAAGCTAGCAAAAGGCGAAGTTCTTCCTTAGGTGCCTTGTTCCTTGGATCGTTGTATTCTCATCGGATGCCTTAGCAATGGATATGCATGTTTTCCAGCGAAGGTACAAGAAGGTGGAGTCGTATGTCACTTCGCTTTTCTTCAGGCATTCTTGTGGGAACATTTCAAAGTTATGCTCACATTCACGCAATCCTTCCTCGGCAATTTGTATGGTGGCTCGAGAATACTTCGTTGGAAGAGGAGGCATCCCGAACGGTCGCGAAACTTCGTGGATATCATTGATAATGTGTCTTCACTTAAATTTCCGTCCATGGGGCGATCCACTCTTCCGTTGCTCGGTAGAAGAATTTGCTTTATTGCTTGGCGGTCGATGTTGCGTTGCGTCCGATGCCAACACTATGAAATTTGGAGAACTTATTTATACGCTGCAAGCTGCGTTAAAGGATATATCCCGTCTTTATTCAACGAAGCTCTTCTTTGTGACTCCGTACAACATTGTGCCAGGCTGCTCGCCAAATGGGATTTGACCAGGTGTTCCATTTATCCGTCCATCGGAGGCTCAGAAAAAACTTCTCCGGGTATCTTTGATCTTTGACATGTTCTTATCGCGAGTCTTCCCTTGGCCTATTGGGAGAAACCCGGTGGTAACCGATAAGTACAAGGAATTTTGGAGGAGGCAACCGGTGACTTTCGGGAATTCTCGGAGAATGTTGTGACAGATTCCCCGTGGTGAGCCATCTTCCGACGTTTTGAAGAAGCATTTCCGATTGAAGCCACTTCCGGTAAGCCGGACCCGAGATCCGAGGATTGCGGTCCCCAAGTAGGAGAGAGATCTAAGAGGCAGGCATGTGGTTGGTGATCCTCAATTCCGCCAATATCGCGAGGTATTTAAATCTCTTCTGTTGATTCCTTCATTTCTCCGAGTAAATTCTTCTAAGAGTGATCCTTGCTTGAAATCGTGAATTCCTAAAGAGAATGTCTTCACAAGGTTGGCGCGCATTCGAACGAGAAGTCAGTAACGTTGGCCTTCATGTTGAGAAGTGCAGGCGTGCGATCCTCGGAAGTCGGGTAACACCAGTCTTTATGTTTGAGAAGTCTGCGAAACCGCTCCTTTTCGAGACCATGACAGAGATGATGCAAGCTCGGTTGGACAAGGTACCTCCCTAAGTGATCTTGTTGATGGGTCCGTGATGGAAATTAGCACCCAGAGCGAAGTAGATATCGGGAGGAATATAAGAGACGCAACATCCGCTATTATTGAGGTGGCTCCCCTTGAAGAACGTTCTGAGCAGGCTCCAATCAATAAAGTTATAGTGGTGACTTCTTCTGAAAGGCCTCCTGCAATTGACAAGGCTCCTGTGATTGGTGAAGTATTGTGTCATCCACAGGTCTTTGTTTGATCCTCACTACTTTGTCCCTTATCCAGGTCATGTGTTGGTGGGAGGATTGGCGTGCCAGCTCTATTCGAAGGGTTGTACATGGCGATATGGGAGAAGCATGGCCACATTTATACCACTATGAAGCTCAAGAGTCGTCTTGCGTTGGTCAACCGCGTCCAGGAAGCTTTATTTTCTATCCGTGGGATGAGCGTCACGAATGGTCGAACAGTTTCGAGGAGATGATTGAAGGCTTGGAAGTTCCATCGAGACGTGTTTGCGTAGATTTCGACTTTAATGCTCCTTGGTTCTTCAAAGGGTTCTCCGAGGTCGGGAGCTCGAATTACAAGATGAAGTCCCTTACTCGGGTGTGTTACTCTCCAGGAAGAAGAGGTTGAAAAGTTGTCTAAGGAAATGAAGCTGAAGCAGGCTACTTCAAAGGATGAAAGTCTCTCTTGCCCAGAAGGATGAGTTGTTGCTGAAGGACTTTACTTGAAGAATTCTCGCTACCTACTTGTCTTTTCTTTAAGATGCTTTTCTTTTTGAGTGTGATGAGGATTTCCTTTCATAATTTGACTCGGTTTTGAATTAATAGGTAATTGAATTGGTTTTTATTTTGAGATAGTTTTGTGAATAACTTTTAAGAAAGAGGTTATTTTAAATGGAATTTGCATCTTGGTCATGAATGATTGCACATATCATATGAAATTGCAAATGTCGCATAAAAGGGAAGTACGAATGGAAACAAACATGGTTTTTGATCATTGAGCCTCTTTCTCTATGTGCGGGATACCAAGTTCCCAGTGAATTCTAAAGCTATCTTTCTTGTAAAATTGTTGAATAGAACTTACTTTATTTTGAAAGCTTCAGCTTGTATTAAACCAAAAGCTTGACCTCTCTAAGGAAATCGTCGCATTGATATCCAGATCGGAAAGCTATTCCAATTCCTTCGAACAATGCGTTTCAAAGCGTGCATTCACTGGTAGGGTAGTAAAGAAACCAGGTGGAAATGACAATACCTTAGGTCCATTACTTCTTGATGGTTGGTGGACGCCATACGAGAGGTAGCTCCACCTCTCATTTCGTACCCATGCCTCCAAAGCAACTCCAAAATCTTTTCCATTGGGAACGGAAAGTATAGGTACTTCAAATAGATTTTCCTGCGTTCGTTGGCGTTGTGGTGTCTCTACATGGTTTCGATGTGGAGCATGTTTCGGAGATGAAGTTGGAAGACTTGGAGTGCCATCATATCATGGATCCTTGCCCACAGTGACGGGGGTGTGGAAGGTATCGTAATATCACTCTGTTGAGTGATTGAATTGAAGCAGCTCCCATCCTCTCACTCACGTGTTTCTTGATTGATCTCTCCTTCCTCAAGCATTTCTTTACTTAGTTGAGAGGTCGATGCGGATTGAACAATCTTAGGGTTTCGAAGGGTCTTGAGATATAAATCTTCTAGTAGGGATCCGTAAGCTAGTCCCTTTCTTCATCTCTGGCAGGCGTTGGTACCCCGGACAAGTCTTTTCTTTAGTTGCCTCGAGTCTTCGTTGTCGGCTAGACCATGTTGTTCGTTTCTCATGAGTCCCCCAGGATTAGCGCTCTTTCGTATCTCCTTTGGTAAAGGTGTGACTCTGAATAAGGATCCGAGCGTTTCTTACCTTTATCTGAGTAGATGCCTGCCGACCCTTCTTGTAATTGTGTTGTTATATCATTCAAAGGCGGAATGTCTGCTCTCACGTCTTCTAGCGATACCGGTTTGTTTGCCAATACATCCTCCAACATTCTAGCTACACTTCCCATGATATCCCGAACCACCCGTGGTTTAGGGTGAGGATACATCGCGAAATGAAACCCGAAAAATTGAGAATTCAATTTTTGTAACCGAAGATCAACCTCCTGTGATCGCCAATTGTTTATGGGTGAAAACTATCTCTACCGGTTTTGGTAATTTGGGGTGTGTAGATGAGAAATGAGTTTAAACCTTAAACAAATGCACTACTGCAGGGAGTGCTGTAGATTCGAGAAATCAATGCGTGCAAATCCGCCTAAACCAAGAAATGGCCGTTCGGACTTGTTTCTGGTCACAAAGTGAAGGAGATGGGGTTGATATTAGGGAGGAAGCCGAAGAAGGTGTTGAGATTGTGAAGGTGTTGGCTATGTATGACTTGTATCGAATTTAGTTGGATTGCGGGGATGTAAGCTCCCGATTAGGTGTTTGAATACGATGGTATCAACACTTGCCTCACGTTGTCGGACTTGTTCTTGTTGTTGGAAATAGGGAGGAGAACCTATTTATACAATTCATTTGAGACTTATTCACGTCTCTCGTGGCAAGTGGAGGAAGTGGAGTGATGGAGTAGTGGACTTGTGTGTTGATGTTACACGACCAGTCTTGCCCACTTCTCCTGTCATCTCTAACCGTCCATGACTTCCTGACACGTTCTTGTGATGGTGCGTTGCGCGCTGCATCTTGTAAACCGCCAGACCAATACCCCAAATATGTATCCCACAATTTGTGACATGATTGATGTCTCGAGTGTGTGGATCGTGGGACCCACATAAAGTAGCATGTAATGTTAGACTAAATAACTAAATTATTTAGGAGGTCGATACTTGTGAAGTATCGTGTGTATTCTACGCAGGTACTGCATCGAGTATATTCAGCATGTATGAAGCATCGCTATTTTTAAGGCTTACCGGAGTAAGTCACGAATTTAAGCGTCTTAAAATAGCATCATGTCCAGCCATCTTCGAGTGATCGTTTGGAGGCTATACAGGTAAGCCCTGACTTGACCGATCACTCCATGTGGAAGAGTGGTGAACGGTGATTGTGGTGACGCCTCATTGATAGCCTAACTCATGTCTTAGGCTGTCCGTCCAAGATGGTAAAGTTGGACGGACGATATGACTTGCAACCCTCATCTGCGACCGTCGGATTGGGGTTTAAGAGGTACGCAAGTTCCTTCTTTCAGCTTGGTCGAATCCAAGCATGGGAAGTGTTTTATAGAGGACCGATCATGCATGTGTGTAGACGACATGCTGGTGTCCATGTTTATACTTCACTATCCAACGAAGATGCGATCTAGGCCACTCAAGTTTACCTAAAGAAGAGCGGTTGAGATCGATTTGCAAATGCAAATCCCATGCCGCAAAGGATTCCTAAAGGGGCGTGGCATGCCACCTTGTGGTGCACGAACCAAAACATCTAGCCGGGGTTTGTCTTGGTCGTTCGGACATGGAGATAGATGGGCCCACATTGATCATGTTGATACTCTCAGGACTGCTTAATTTATTCTGGACCCTTCATCCAGTGGTGGAAACGAACGCTCGTGATCGATTAGCGACACATGTAATATGCTGCAAACCTAATTAGGGTTTTGGATTGGTCGTGTGTCCACAACTTCAACCTAACGATTTGGTAGGCTAAGCTCCCCCTTTTGGGAGCCCGACCATGTGGGACCCATTTTGGGACCGTGGTGATCATGGTGATACCCGATCGACGGTCATGGGCTTGACCTAGGCCATCCGGATACGCCGGCGAAGTTGGATGGTCGTGATCGCTTTAAGACCCTTAACGACCCTTAAAGCATCACGCCATCCGGGTTATGGGTGAACGTTCACTCCTCCCCTGGTTAGGTCATGAGATGGTCGGCTATGCGGTAGAAAGGGGGCCCGCGGTGTGCGGGACAAGCTTGTCTCGACCGGTCATGGGGTAATCTCGCTCGTCCAATTATGCGGTGAAGTTGGACGGCCGTGGCCGTTTGAGACTGCCATTGGCGGTCTTGTGCGCACAAGCTTTTCCAAGATGCTCCACACCACCAAACATCCTACTTTAGGTTGGTGTTCGGTGGTTATTTGGGAGGCATGGTATGTATTCAACCGACCAGGGCATAAACGAGCCCGCTGGGTGGTCATTAAGGTGGTGAATATTCCAATACACTGCTTGGGGTCATGGATTTAATCTAAGCCATCCAATCATGCCGGTGAGGTTGGATGGTCGTGATCGTTTCCGAGACCGATATGGTCGGTTCCAGGTTCAAACATGCTCAATCGGGATAGTATAACACACCGAGAGTTGTAGCTTTGTATGGGTATTTCGTACATGTTTATTATTAATGCTTGGAGATTCGTGTTGCTCTGCGAGAACAACACTCGGTCGTCATGCCGCACCGGTAATGAGTACCGAAATACGAGGCGGGTCATGCATTAATTAATAATGTTGTAAATTCACGGGGTATATGGGATTGTTGCTACATGCTCCAACCTGGATGAATTTTGTGTATTTAATTCACGGAATCACCGGGATTGTTTCCACATGCTCTATTCTAGGTGAATTAGTAAAGTGAAGAAGTATTCATCACTTATTAATGGCTTTATGTTTTGCAAGATGTTAGCGCATAATTTTGGCTTTTACAATTTCAGCCCTTAAATGAAAATCCACCATCAACAGCTGATTACATTGTGAAACAGAGATATTAAAACTCTTTGATATACTTTACTATAGATTGAGTCTGATTGTCTAGTTGATTCTCTAGAAAGTGTATTGGAGTAAGTCCTCTCAGATTGCGAAACGAATTGTTGGGTGTGGTTGTTAGACCCCCGCATTTTCATTTTCCCTTACCATTTTCCTCTGACTTGATCTTTTGATATTACTAGTTGAATATTTTTTACTGCTTGATAATTTAGAATCAACCTTTTTTTTGGAAAATCAAAGTTCAAGATTTTCGGTTGATGGAAGAAATGGAAGAAGATAAAGGGGAAAAGCAGAGAGATTAGAGAAGAGAGATTAGGGAAGATTAAGATTTTTTAGTTTATAATTTTAAGGTTTAGTTTTAAGTTAATTAGTTCAATGGTATTAAAGTAAAATCACCAATTTTGACCATCCCTTAGCAAGGGCACTAGGTCCATTTAAATTTGGGTATACCCCAATTAATCTGGGTATACCCCAATCTCGCCAGTATTGAAAACCCACTATTTATCATCATCTTCGTCTTTGCCATCCACTTAAAGTTAAGATGCTTTTGTGTTGTTTATTTGTTTATCAATTTTGGCAAGAAATGTATATGCCTTCTAATCCCCCTGCACACTGGTGATACTCTCGAAAGACGGTAAATGAGAAAGTGAAGCAACAAAAACATCATTTTGTTGGTATTGCTGAGTAGGACAGAGGAGTTCTGTGTGCCCATGCGAAATGCCTGTAAACATTGATGGGCCCGTGCAAAAAGTTTGAAACCTATTTTGAGGCATACATTTGTCTAAGTTCGGCTGAAAAGTTATCAGCCGAACCTAGGCAAAAACATAAGCTATCAGCCGAACCCTGAGTATATGCCTCAAAACATTTGAGTATGCCTCAAAATATGTTTCAAAAGTTTACGCAATTTTGATCACAACTTTCTATGCTACGCCACCAAAGGAATATGTAGAATCATAGTGGTGGTGATAATGTTTCTTTCAAAACAAAGGAAATTGTAGCTCACTTCAAAGACAACCAAGTGAAGATACGAAGTTTAGCAGAATCCTCGAGGGATCTCCAGCATCAAGAGACGGTGTAAAATTATTCTTAAAGAACTCTTTCAGATCAAGCATCTTTGTAAGAGGATACATCGGATTCTGACTCATAGTTTGGACAAGGAATGACCACTGAATGAGAGGGATCTTTTTATATTTTTCATACTACCGAAAATATAATATTTCTATAAATACGAATATCTCAAAATAGATTTTCAATTATTGGATTTTATTCCCATAATATACACATGAGTGCCTTGATTTTATTTTACACACATAATTGGAACACAAAGTGAGGATGCAATCTCAATTACTAATACCGATTATGTGGTATTAGTATGATATTTTCACTTATCATGGGATTTAGAACAAACATGATGTTCTTGATCTAGTGAAGTATGATTTAAATCACTTCTCTTGTTACCTCAAATTAACGAAGTTTCCGGAGATTATTTGGAATTGCATATGCACTTCTTAACAACCTTTTTTTGAGACAATTTTGCACTTTTTCTTATTTTTCCTTGCACCATTAGATGATTTTTCAACATCGGAAAACATGCCAATTTTAAAAATGGTTAAATCACTAATGGAATACGGGGGAGTTAATTAATTAACCACAGGTGCAATATTAGTTGTTTCTTCTTCTTCAGAGTTGTAGGAATCAGAAGTCTCATCAAGAGTTATAGTTAATGCCTTGCTTCCAGTGTATTTCCTTAGATTAGGACAGCCTTTAGCCAAAACCTAAAATTGAAGCACTGAGGTTGATATTTATCATCTTCTTCTTGATCCTTTTTATTGTTGATTGGAACTCGATCATGAGGGCGTGAAGAACGGTGATTATCTTCATTAAATCTCTTATTCCTTTTCTTTAAGTGATATCAAAACTATCTTGTAATCATAGACAATGTCCGATCAACATCATCATCAGAATCTTCTAATTGTTTCATCTAGAATCATCTATAAATCTATTTTTCTCCACGGGAGCTTTTGGAATTTTTTCAGCTGTAAAAGCGATTCTTTTAGCTTGAATAGATTGTGATTCATGATGAAAGATCTTTAACTTCCCAACAAGTGTGCTTAGAGAGAGAGTTGAAATATCATTTGCCTCTATGATTGCATGCTTCTTAAATTTGTATCTAGATGGCAACGATCTGAGAATTTTGCACACTATATATCTTTTTCAGAAACAGTCTTTCCAAGAGAGAAAGAAGCATTAACTATCTCAGAGAGTTTAGTATGAAACTCTTCAAAAGTATCGTTGTCATCCATTCGAAGGTTTACCCAATCAGAAGTGAGAATTTGAAGTCTGCTTTCTTTTCTAATGAATTTCCTTCGAAAACGATCTGAAGATTATCCCAAGCTTCCTTTGAAGTTTGACATGTGGATACATGATGTTGCAGATGACACCTTACAACATGCATAATATCATTCAAACCATTTGAATTCTATTTTGCAAATTCCTTTTCTTCCCCTGTATAATCTACTAAGCGTTTAAACTCAGTTTCCGAATCTTCAAGGATGATTATAACCATCAACGACTAATAACCAAGTATTAAAATCGCGTGATTGAAGAAAATATCTCATAGCAGATTTCCACCACAGATAGTTTGTTCCGTCAAGTCTTGGCGGTACGTTAACCGAAATCGATTAATGAAAACCCGAATTCATTTCTTGTAGGTTGGATGCACCAAACACAGATTGCTAGATCTTTTCGTGTCTGTCTTCTTTGATACCAATTGAAAAGACGAGGATACACAAATACACCACAATCTTTTTTGTTTCAACCTATAAGTCCTCTAGCGAATGTGATCGTCTATGGACAGAGTCGAGACAATACGATAATTTGGTTCACACTTCGTGTGATCGTCTATGGATACGAGATCAAGACAATACAATAACAAGATCAATTGTGTGATTGACTATGGAGTATGGATACAAGATCGAGACGATACGACAAAAAAGTGTGTACTTGATAATAGGTTCGGTATTAACCAAACTCTAGAGGATCACTATCAAGTATAACGGAGTTAACATATTTTTTCATTTTACTTTACTATAATAAACAATTATAATGCGGAAATCAAAGTAAAAGATACATCAAGATTTTGTTAACGAGCAAACCGCAAATGCAGAAAAACCCCAGGACCTAGTCCGATTTTGAATACTCTCAGAATTAAGCCGCTATACAAAATCTAATACCAACTTTGTACAATTGAGACCAAGCAGAATACCCCTAGCTATTTAGTTACCTCAGTATCCTGCGCTTCGACTTCGACTTCACTAGAGTTAACAAGTCTTTTGGATGTATTCCAAACAGCAAAGGAAAGAATCTATTTGGTAACCACTCTAATTAATCAATATTGATATAAGATATAAATGAGTCGTTGCAAAGGCTCTTCCGTTTAATCTAATAAACTCGTTTGTCTGATTAGATCAATCTAACTTTAACTACCGAAATAGTCTAGTATAAATTCACACTCAACCAATATAGATATCAAAGAGAAATATAGAGAATGTCGATCTCATGCAACTAATCAGTTAGATGTATCAAAGATAAACGGATTCTAATTGGATCCCAGCCGATCAAGGTTTGTGCATTAAATTCACAAGATACGAAAACTAATAAGAATCATTCTTAATTTGCTTCAATATTCTATTCTTCTTCAATACCTGCACAACACCACTTGAATCTCTTGTGATCAATCACGCACAGAAAAGAGTCTTTTAACAATGGATTATCACAAGATGTCTTTATATCTAACAACAGTTCCAAAGATCCCGTCGATACTCTGATCTAGTTTGAGTGAATATTATATCAGAAGATAAGATTCTCAAGTATAAACAAACTAGGTGAAATCAAAGTTTCAACAACCGTTAGTCAATCAAATCAAACCGTAAATTAATAGCAGTGCAATTATCTAGTTTTCCACCAACAATATTCGTAGAGCTTCTTGATCCCACATAAGTCTTTAAACGAGCGGTCGTAAGAGATTTCACCTAATTAAGATACTTTTCTCTCCGAATAGACGGCTCCACCAGAAACAAAAAGAAATAGAGTTTCCCTGGATCTTAGGATAGTTTGCTAGAAATGTTTGGACACCAAGGAATTTCCAAAACCGAAAATATTCTCAAGATATGCAATGAATGGCAAATTTGGTTTTCCTAATTCCAATCAATTTTGGTCCAATATTTCTGAACTCTCTCAATAGAAAATCTTTAATCAGTAAATGACATTACTAATTTTTATTCTCTAGAGATATGCATTAATTGCTGGAAATTAAAGCATATAAAACCAAAAACCTTAATCAAAAGATTCTCAATTTATTTCGGCACAGGATCACCTTGAGTACCAAGGAATATCTTTGAACAATAAATGATAAGAGTTACTGCTCGTGTTCAAAGTACGTACGTTGACATCTTTTCACTGCAAATCCTTATTTCATATTTACATGGATTTGCTTATTGGAATCGGTTTTACCACACTTCCAAACAAGTTTAGAATTGGTTTTGCCTGTTTCCCAAGACTACTATGTGATTGGACATACCAAAACACAATTGAAAAGACGAGAGTACCCAAATAACCAAAATCTTTTATTTATCCACCTATAAGTCCTCTTACCAAGTGTGATCGTCTATGGACAAAGTCGAGACAATACAACAACTTCGGTGTTCACACTTTGTGTGATCGTCTATGGATACGAGATCGAGAAAATACGACAACAAGATAACTTGTGTGATTGACTATAGATACAAGATCGAGACGATATTACAAACAAGCTCGAGTAGGTGAAGAATGATAATAATCAACGGATAAGAAAATGATTTTATTTTTAGAGTGTACTTATAAACAAGGGTTAAGTTGTGTGCAGTTAAAATGCATTGGGTGCGCATTATAAAAGATTGGATTTCTTGTTCAGATCCTAGTTAGCAATTTCTAGTTCGGAAAACATACGAAACGCGATACACACGAGTATTTAGATTTGTAAATGTCAAATTCGGTCAATAATCCGGTCAAAGGTTGGTGATATGGTAGTAATCCAGAACAGTATACAAACGTTTCATCACCGAAAATTCGAAATATACCAAATCAATATAAAATACATTTTTAAGCTTATGTAGTACGAAAATCACGATTTATGCAAAAAATATGATTATATTTTTAATATATTTAATATAATCACCAAACAACGACTACCCCAGTGGTTGGAGGGTGCTTCAGCAATATGTTCAATTCACATTCACATTGCAAACATAATTTTCAGAAACTCTTCAGAAAGGAAGGAAACGGGCTGGAACAGTGAGAACCGGGTGGACTCAGTCCAACTCGAGCCAATGACACAAACAAATAGTTGTCTGAATTACATCAACGATTAAATCGTGAAAAATTCGGATATCCCACAAAATACATGTATCTGGTTCGCGATTCAGATATCCCACAAAATACATGTACCTGATTCGGAGTTGGAGTAAGACGCTCGTATTGTTCGGTCCCGATCAAGACATAAAAATTTGTGAATCATTAGATGAATTGCTAACTAGGGATTGAATATTCCAAATAAAACAAAACAGGTTTCCTAAAATTATCTGCTAGTCACCTCTATTGGAATCTACTTTTATTTTCTTGATCGGAAAACGTAATAATATTGAAACACACAAGTCGTACAGTTCGGATAATCTAAATAAAATGGGTTTCCTAAATTGTCTGCTAGTCACCTCTATTAGACTCTTCTTTTCTTTTCTTTTTTTTATCGTCAAACGTAATAATATTGAAACACACAAGCTTGTGAAGCGAATACAACTTAAGAAGGGTTAATTTCCCTAAGAAGAAATAAGAAAACAAAGATAAATCTAAAATAAAGAGAAGTCTTAGTTTCAACAAAAGCAACGACTAGAAAATTTTAACCCCTGCAGCCTTTTGGTACTATCAATCATTAGCTCTAGATTATCAATTTGAGATTGAAGATTACTAAAAGTTTATTTTTGCAATTTGTTTATAAAAATTTTCAACCCCTGCAGCTTTTTGGCAAAAATAAAACTTAGAGTTCCAGTAAAAGATAAGTTACCCCACCATAGTCTTAAGTTAATGAGAAAGTCAAGGTGTTGTAGGATAAAATTATTTAATCTAAAAGGGTATTTCCTTTGAACCTCAAAGTTGCAATGTAACATAATGGGAGCATGATCGAAAATAGGTCTTCGTAGTCTAACTTGCATAAGAGAATGACAATGATTGATGAAATCTGGACAAAGAAGGAACCTATCTAACCTTACAAGAAGTGGAGGATGTTGTGAATTAGTCCATGTAAATCTCCCACCAGCCATTGGAATGTCAATTAGAGAAAACTTATGAACAAAAGATTTGAAAGAATTCATTTTTGTTATTCCAACTCCTGGAACATTTCTCTCATTAGGGCTTAAAATTGCATTAAAATCACCTCCAATGAGCCAAGGATCATCAAAAATTAATCTAATATATTTTAACTCTTTCCAATACTACATGTATTAACCAGAATATGAAGCCCCATAAACTGAAGTGAAAATCCAAGTAAAATCATCCAGAACATTCCTAAATTTGATAGACACAGAAAATGCTCCAATTAATTGATCCTCCATTACCAGAATACCTTCTTTCCACATGACAATAATACCATCAGAAGCACCTTCAGAAGCAAGATAAACGTAATTACATCTATTACTGCCTCATAAAGATCTAATTAGGTTATCATCCACCAATTCTGTTTTAGTTTCCTGAATTGTGCAAATTATAGGATTGTACTTTACAATTGCTGATTTAATAACCACGATTTTTGGGTCTTGACCCAAGCCCCTCATGTTCCAACTTAGGATTTTGTGATCCATTAACAAACCATTGAATCCCTAAAAGCAATTGGATTAGACCCTCATCCAATTCCAAATTCTCCATAATCTTGTCACCATTAAGAGCTTCAATCTTACCAGCATCATCCTCCCCTATTGAATCTTCAATGAATTCATCAATATTGTCAAACTGACCTAAGCCGTCATCATCTTCCACCATAGGAATTTCCATACCAACCAACTCTTTAGATGATCTTTGAACAAGCTCTTCACAAATTTTACGAGACGTCGGGTGATTAGAAGAGATACCCAAATAGGTATTAAACTCCATCTGTTTCTCCAATGTATTTCTTATTGCTAAGAGAGTTAATCTCCTAAACATCATTAATCTGATATATCATATCAGTATTATGAAGCTCGTGGATTCGATGAACCTAAATGATCCAACGGCTTTGACAAATTTGAATTTTCTAAGTGCTCCTGCAACCGTTGTATACATAAACCAATAGGATTTGAAGAATTCAAATTTGAAAATGTTGGAGACTCAATCAACGGTTTCGGAAAATTTCGATCATGGGCTGGAGTTCCACCCTTATATGATGTAGAACCGATATCTTGGTCTATATCCGCACCATTAGATACCACTCTCCCCGTATGGCCCATATCCAGATCTGAATTCTCCCTCGGGTCATAAGCAGGAGTTCCACCCTTTAATGGTGTAGAGACGATACCCTTATTAGGTAACACTCTCCCCATCTGGCCCATATAATGACCCGAACCTGATTTGTTTCTCCTAACTGTCACCCATGGGATACACACCTCATTTTCAGACCCATCCGAATTGCTCCCAAAAGACGTGTCATTGTCGGAATGGGTAGACCCTAACTGCAAACTGGTCACCCTCCTCCAAACCTTATTCAGCCTTTTTAGCGCCTGATTTGACGTAGAAGAAGAATTTGAATTTGAAAAATTCGCCGAATGATCTTTGGGATGAAAATTAGGACATGTAGATAATGAAAGATTCTCAGCATGATAATTCGAATTTTGATTAGATTTCAGTTCATCAAGATCTTGATCACTGGTTTGAACGATCACTGATTTAAGTTTTGGTTTATGATCAAGAAAATTCAGTTGAGTATCATGTACTCACTCAATACTTAACCAGTAATCTTTGAATAAAACTACTGTTGGAATTCCCCCAAGTTTACCTTCACCTTTATGAAACATCTGTTAAGCTTTAAGAAACTTCCAGAAGATGTATGGATTGATATGAAACTACCCCAAAGAGAGAAAATAGAATTAAAAGATCAAGCGTTCCAAAGATGAAATGACAAACCTCTAATTTCTAACAAGTATTCATTATCCGAAATACTTTTTTTACTTTTTTTTTTCCCGAAGAAAAGGTTATATTAAAAAGAGAAAAATAAACCAAGGTTAATACAACGAAGTCTACATACACATTAGAGTATCCCAATTACTCCAAATTAAACTAGGATCAACATACTTAAAAGTATCGTTGTCACAAGACCATAAGACTACCAATTGCTTAAACAAATTAATATTTTCTTGCACACTCTTGTGCCGACTTCCAAAAACTCTTCCATCCCTCTCCTTCCACAAAATCCAACATACCGCATAATGTAAGATTTTCCAAACATCCTTACCTCTCCCTTGCAACACATTGTTAGACCATGCTTCAAACAATTGAAGCAAAGTACTTGGTAATGGCCAGGTTATCCTAAAGGATTTGATGAAATAATTCCAAATCTGAAAAGAAAACTTACAATGAATGAACATGTGATTTGCTGACTCCCTGACGTCATTGCAAAAAACACACTGCTCGATATCAATATTTACACCCCGATGTCGCAACATATCCCTGGTAGGTAACGAATCATAAAAAGTAGCCCAAATGATAAAACTCAAATTGTTTGGAATGTTACCTTTCCAAAGGAACTCATCAAAGCCGCACTCTTCAAGGTTGCCTGAAAGTCTTTCATAACATCTTGAAACATTGAAGTTCTCCATAATCTCCATTTAATCATCCTCTTCTACAAGCTCGGGAGCCTGATTTAAGTCACGCCTCAGTAGGTCCCATTCTAATTGCTCATTTGAATTTAATGGACTCTTAAAATCCCAAACCTAAACTCCATTTGTTATCATGTCATAAATTGTTGCGTCCTTAGCCTTCACTGCCTTGTAAATAACTGGAAACAAGTCTTGCAATTTTCCCCTGTCTAGCCAACGATCCTTCCAAAAGCGGATGCATTTACCATTTCTTACCGTAAAATTCGTCATATTTTGAACCATTGTCACCATATTAGTAACGTTCTTCCACAAACTCCTACCCTGTGACTTATTATCCACATCGGGAATTAACAAATCACTATTATGAGCAAATTTTTCATTTACTAACTTTCTCCAAAGACTTGTTTTGGACTTCGAAAACCTCCAAATCCACTTTACTAACAATGACTGATTAATTCTCCTCAAATTTTTCACACCTAAACCCCCATTCACCTTGGGAATACAAAGCTTCTTCCAAGAAACTCACACCAATTTCTTTCTACCTTCCACCGCACCTCATAGAAAATTGCGCATAATCTTAATCATTCTTTTTTCCATACTCACAGGTAAGTGAAAAAGAGACAAGTAATAAATTGGTAAACTTGCAAGAGAACTCTTAATGAGAATCAATCTACCTTCTTTATTAAGTTTCCTTTTCTTCCATGACGCTAGCTTTTGCTCCATTCTAATCAAGACATGTTCCCAAACTGATGTGCTACGCCAATGTCCACCAATCGGCATCCCAAGGTAAGTAAACGACAATTTCTCTGTCTTGCAACCTAGCTCTCTAGCTAAATCATCAATCACCCCATCGGCTCCCACACTAATCATAGTACTCTTATCTAAATTCAGCTTCAAACTCGTAATAGTTTCGAACACATCCAAAATGATAAAGAGACGTCTAACTTCCTCCACCAAAGCATCAAGGAAAATCAAAGTATCATCCGCAAATTGAAGGTGAGAGATAATAGTACCATGATCCACCACTTGGAAACCAGAAAGCTGAACTCTTTCAACCGCATCATTTATTAGATTGGAAAGAATTTCCACCACCAAAAGAAACAAATATGGTGATAATGAATCTCCCTGTCTTAAACCCTTACTAGGTTTAAAGTTTTCAGTTGAACCACCATTCACAAGAAGAGAAAGATGTGTAGAAGTTACACACCATTTGATCCAAGAGATCCATTTGACGCCAAATTCGTGCTTTTGTAAGATTGTGAATAGGGAATGCCAATTAACATTATCAAAAGCTTTCTCCATGTCAATCTTGAACAGAATTCCCGGTTTCCTAGCCTTCAATCTGCTGTCCACACACTCATTGGCAATTAAAACACCATCAAGAATTTGTTTACCGTGAATAAAAGCCCCTTGGAAGTCAGAGATTAGAACCGGCATCACCCTCTTCAGACGATTCGCAAGTAACTTGGATACAATCTTGTACACCATACCAATAAGACTTAATGGCCTGTAAAATATTGTTTTACCCAGTGAAAGATATTGTTCCTACTTGAAAAGATCATAAGATGATTCTGAATCTACATAAAAGAAACCCAGCTTACCATGAACGCTTCAAATATTTAACATGTTCTTCCATTTTATTTTCTTCTGTAAATCCACTTCAATTTTATTCCATCCTGCATATGATGAACGAATTTCAACTACTAGAGCAAAATGATAGAATTATAAACCTAACTCATTTTGTTAGAGCATTGCTCGGTCGAACTCGCATGCGTTGCTATCTCAATCATGTTTGTCAATGTTAGTGATCAAAACTATAAGTCTTAATTTCTAGTCTACTATAGCTAAGGTCTTGGACTAGGATAGAAAGTGTAGTTGAGCTCAAGAACTCCATGGCAACCATCATACAAGACGAAAGACTACTCAAGGAACCGGTGGAACTTCATCGACTAAAAGGTATGTGGAGACTTGAACTTATCTATCACTCAAAAGTCTATTTATCTCCTATCTTGAGACAAAAGTCGTTTTGCTATATAGACTTAGATTATACACATTTGGTATTTCGAGCCGAGTTTATCTCGTCTATCTATTTCTCGAAATATGTGTTGGTAAGATTTCACTTTAGCCGAATTCATCTTTACCTAGTGACGAAAGTCATGTTATGTTTCAGTCACTTTGAAAATTGCTCTAACGAAAAATGGTCTGTGAATAACGACTATATAACGTCCTCTGAGAATGTTTCAATGATTGAAATGAGAGTTTAGATTACATAACCATGGTAGGATATAAGCATTATTGTGGAAACACATATATGTATAAGTCCTTATTCCTTGAACCAAAGTTTGCGAACTTTGTTGATCAAGAGAACCGGAATGGTGGCATGAGCCAAGTCTGCATGAATCGGCGGAAGTTCTCGACCCGAGAATTTCCGCTGGAGTTTGTGAACTCCTTCCGTGAACTTTAAGTCCGCGAACTTGAGTTGGTTATATCTAAAAACGATTGTTCTTGAACTCATGTTTAAATAAACTAAGGAATGATTTTGCGAACCGTGGCTATAAAGTTCATGAACCGATTCGAGTGAATCAAATCGTTTTTGCTTCGATTGTGTCTTGTATAGTTACATAAAGATCAAAGAAATTGAACAACTCTCTAACTAGTTCATTTGAGTCATTTGGACTAGTTATGGTGAAAAAGAATAAGGTTGATATGAAATTGCTCATATGGCTAACCTTTTGGTTAACTATTGTTGAACCAACACATGTACATGTTTGGGTACGGTTACACAAGCCTAGAAACGTGCATTTCATTTGTGTATAACAAGCTAAGTTTTTGATCTAACGGTTGAGAAATATTAGCTTGAATCTAATCAGGTTTTCATCTAATGATGAATATTGAATGCTTTGTTACCAAGCAAACATTGATTGCAAACCCTGATTTGAAAGACTATATAAGGGAGAACTCTAGCAACTGGGAAACCTAATCCCCACACCTTACGTGTGATACTAGTTGTATAAGCTAGAGTCAATTCTCCTTTAACCTTGGGTTTTCTTCTCTAAACCAGGTTAACGACTTAAAGACTTCATTGGGATTGTGAACGACTACTACTTTCTCGTAGTTGTGTGATCTGATCTTGTTGTTTCTATTACGAGTAAAATTATAATAATTGTCTTGAGATTTCTATCTCCGATAGGCAAGATAAGAAGAAGTCACAAATATCTTCGTCTCATCGTTTGTGATTCCTCAATACCTTTTTCATTTACGTCGATTAAGATTATTGTGAGGTGATCGATAATACTAGGATGTTCTTCGGGAATATAACTCGGGTTATCGATTGGTTCATGTTCGCCTTGATTTATCAAAAGACGGAACAAAACTCATAGGTATATTCATTGGAGAAAGATTTATCTATTAAGTATACTTTTCTATGTGATACAAATTTGTTTATTAAAGTCTCCGACTTTGGGTCGTAGCAACTCTTAGTTGTGGGTGAGATCGACTAATGGAATCAAGTACGTAGCATCCTCTTTGGGATCGGAGACGTAGTGATGGACGCATTTATGTGTCTATTTTTCATCTCGATTTTCTATATTGTTAGTACCCATTTTTGTACTTATTATGGTGTTTTGTGTATTTGTAGGTATTTTTGAGAAATAAACATTTTTGGAAAAATCGGCTCGAAAAGTTGCACCCGGAGGACATATACTATTCGGACTCCCATTTTGGATAAGGGGTAACCTAATTACTAAGGGGCACCCTATTTCCCGGGAAGCTACTAAACACGAGACCAGTAGATGTTAGGGGACTTCACCTTCTTTACGTGCAAATTGAAATTGGCGGGAAATGTTACGTTCAAAAAATCTGCTCACCTGCTAAGTTCTGAATTGGATTTTGGACGTGATTTTGATAGATTCAATCACTACATTTGATTGGGATGGACTTTTATGGTATGAACAGAATGAGCATGGGTATTTGACTCAACGAAATTGGATGGATCATCGAAGTGAAGTTAAACAGGAGGAGAAGATTAGGGTTTTGGATTGATTTTGAGGAGTGTTTGCTCGGATTTGTTATTTGGATTGGATTGGGATAGGCACGATAAGGTTAGCAGGCTCGGTAATGATCTTATCTACGAATAACAAGGAAGAAAACCGAGTATGGAAGTAAGTGAGAGGTGGTGAGAAAGTCACGGGAAATTTGGAGTTTTTGTTGGAAGTTATGACATTATCTTCCTGTTATATCTGTCTTATTTCTAGAAAGAGTTTGGGAAGTTTAGGAAACCCGGGGAATACGCGTAAGGGAGGCCACGAGAGGGAAGGAAACTCCGTATCTTTTGGAGAAAGAAACCGAGTTATTCTCGGATTTATATCGAGGATTGAGGGCATGTTGTGTATATAAGGAGTTGGTAGAAGCCATAAGAGGGGATCGAGACCTTGGGGTTAGTTGCAGAGAAGTTTAGGAGGTTGCAGAGACGATTTCACAACTCACAGGCAAGAGGAAGAAGAAGAACACACAACAGCAGTAAGAGACAGTCGCAGAATCCGTGACCTATTCTTTCAAATTCAAAGCCTTTGTAACAATTTTTCCAACAATTATATTGAGTTCGCAACAGTTCCGCATGAGTTTCTATAACGGTGAGTTACGTAACAATTATATATGTTACAAACTCGCCGCTTTATTAGTTTTCTCTTATTTTTTACACTTTTGAGCTATGAACACCTATTTTGAGCACGTGAATAATATGAAGAGCTAAACCCCTTAGCCGAGGCGACGGAGGAAGCCATTGTTCCATGAAAAGTGGTATATTTCTATTCTAATTATTTTTGCAATTTCTTTTATGATTATTTGCATGGAACTAATATTGGAAAATTGATTTTTATTGAATGATTGTGATTCGTTTTGATGGAGCATGCTTATTTTAAGACTTTTGATGTTTCATGCTTCATGTATACAATTGTTACTTCGAAAATCTACTAGAGGCAATAAATTAGAATCACTTCAAACGCAAAGAATTGCATAAATACTGATTAGATTGAATCACTCAATTGGTCAACGGTGGAATCCTGAGTCTCGGTGCTTTTTATAATCTTGATAACAACTTTGTAAGTTTTATATTGAGTTTGAATCTAAAATTGAATCTTCAAAAGTCTAAGTGAACGACATCTTTTACTACCACTTTCTACAACAACATAAAACCACATCACGTAGGAGCATAAATGTACCTTGGATTAGTGTGAGATTGGTTGGGGTTCAACTACAGTCCAGACCGAAGTTAATTTGGAGTAGGCTAGTGTCTGTAGTGGCTTAATACGATGTGTGTTCAATCGGACTAGGTCCGGGTTTTTCTCGCATTTGCGGTTTCCTCGTTAACAAAATTAGGTGTCTATGTTATTTCTATTTCCGCATTATATTTATTTATATAATTGAAATATCACAGGTTGTGCATTGTTCAATCAATTAGAATATCCGACATTTTGGTTGTTGATTTAAATTGATTGAGACTTGGATATTGGTCTTTGTTACCATCCAAGTTATCTCTCTAGTATTTGATAAAGACTCGCAGATTTCTATTTCCTTGAGTATATATCAATTGAGAGATTGAGATGTAAACTCTTTGATATACTTTTTATCTAGATTGAGTCTGACTGTCTAGTTGATTCTCTAGAAAGTATATTGGAGTTTGTTCATACATATTTCTAAGAGAAATATTGGGTGTGGTTGTTGTACCCCCGCTTTTTCAATTGGTATCAGAGCAGGAAAACACGTTCAATACCTTACAAGTCTATGTTTGTAGCGATCTAACTCTATGGACAGAGGTGCTATCTCAATTAACGTACCACCAGTCTTCGATGGCTCTAATTACTTATGGTGGAAAATTGCTATGCGAGCTTTTCTTCAAGCACGTGATTTTCAATCATGGGTATATGTTGTTAATGGCTATGATGCTCCCGTTGTGGCAGTATGTAATGTAAATGTTCCCACAAATATTGGTGAATACAGTCCTGCCGAGATACTTGCTGCAAAGCAAAATTCTGACGGTTTGAATGACATCATACATGCCATTACCCAAAATCTTCAGCACCATGTGTCAAATTGCACTAAGTCTAAAGAAGCTTATGATATATTAGAAACCGTATTCAAAGTTAATACCAGTGAAAAGGAATCCAGGCTTCAAAACCTTAATTCCGATTGGGAAAACCTTCGTATGGCAAATGAAGAAACATTTGATGAGTTTAATCACAAAGTGTCTGAAATTGTTAATGCATATTTTGCATTGGGTAAGACTATTCCTGAAAAGGACATTGTGATGAAAATTCTCAGATCGCTGCCATCTAGATACGAATCTAAGAAGCATGCCATCGTTGAGGGAAATAACCTAGACAATCTCTCCAGAAATACGCTGGTTGGGAAGCTTAAGATCTTTGATCACGAACATTCATCCAAATCTAAGGATGTTGCGTTCAAAGCACTAAAGGACACTAAATTACTTGATAAAAGTAAAAAAGTGTATATCTCTAAAGATGATCACTCTGAGACAGATTCATCAGATGAAGATCTTGAAAATTCAGTCTCGATGATCACAAGACAGTTTAGGGATCTTCTGTTGAAGAGAATTAAACGGTTCTCCAGAGATAAGCCTAAAGCATCAGTCAAACCTCATAATCGTGTTTCTCCTAAAAATAGGGATACAGATGAAACTGATGACGATGATATGCCTTAGTGCTTTAAGTGTAAAGGATTTGGTCATTTTGCAAATGAGTGCCCAAATCGTATGAAATACACTGGGAAAAGGTCTTGCTGCAACTCTTGATGAAATGTATGATAAATATGATTCTAATGAAGACAAGAAATCAAGTGTTGCACTTCTTGGTGAAAATATTGATTTTGATAACTGTAGCAATACATACATCAATCTTGATATTCTTTCAGAAGAAAACCCAACTAATCTGGAAGAAAAAGTTGACCCATTCTTTGGAAACTCTGTTTGTAATGTTTCAGGTTCCACTATGTGTCTAGCTGCGTGCACATCTCAGATGCCCGAATATTATCCAAGATTGACGTGCTCGTTTTGTTCTCAAAAGGGTCATGAACTATCAAAGTGTTACAAGTACAAACACCAATTGAGGTACGTCAACAAACTTCAACGAAGAGCAAATCGATTAGCCCACAAGCTTAAAATCGCTAAGAAAAATGTTTGAGGTATGTAAGATTTTGTCTTCGTCTAAGAAGTTAGTTTCCAAGGATATACCAAGACCATTAGAGAAGAAAGTATGGTCAAGTCGTTTTGATAGACAGAGGTCTGTAGATTCCTCACAAGAGGAAAATGGTGGAAAAATTGTTGTTCACCGCAACGCAACTTAATTGTGTTGTTGTTGTTGGAAATCTTGTCTCATGTACCTGATCAAAAGAGACAATGATTTTGTACCTCTCAGGCTTTAGGAAAAGTTTTTTTTTTTTTTCTTAGTTTTTGCTCTTTCTTGTCTATCAACAAAAGAGAGGGTTATCATCATCAATTCTACTCTTTATAGGGTTGAGAGTTGGACGTGTACGAACCTGTTAAAGGTTTCGAAACCCTACATTCTTTTTCCTTCCTTGAAACTTCTTTTTATCCCAAGACTACTTGTTGAGATTGTGATTTCCTCTCACAAACCCATACGCCTATGGATGCTCCAAGTACCATGTCTTCTGATGGAAAAGATGTTAATATGATTGTAAAGCCATCAATCATGAAGGAAAAAGAGAAGTCTCCATTAGCTCTGACATTGAAAAGAAAAAGAAGGAATGTGAGGAAGCCAAGATCCGTTCCTTCAAACTCTCAGAAGTTTTATGATGTTCTTTAAGTGTTGAAGGATATGCGAAAGGAGATTCAACAAATAAAGGTTTTTGTGTATAATACTCATGACATTCAGAAGGCACTGGTTCGACATCATCATCCCATAAGGTTTATTGATATAAACTCCTACCTTAATGAACCTTACGTCCCAATGGATGTTGACGACAAGGAGTTCGGGGACAATAAAGAATTCTTCAAAGGTCTTAACGCCTAGTAAATCTTCTATTTTTCTTGTTTTTATTTAGAAGAATAACTAGAGTTTGGAATAGCCATTATTGTGATTACACATAGCTATGCCCAACGTTTTCATCTTCATGTTTTTAGGTTTATTTGTTTAAATTCTAAAATTGTTTGGAAGATGATTTTTGGAGTATTAATCTTTTTATATATTGCAAATTGTTATGGGATATGTGTGTTTGTCCCATACCTTGTCAAAAGTAAAGTCTTTCGTATATCGATATGCATGTATTGATAAAAGAATGAATGGACTTTTGACAAATACAAAAGTTAAGCCTATATTGTCAATGTTTGATGGAAGATAGGTTAAAATCTTTTGTTTTACAAGGATTATGTTTATTGTATGTCATTGTGCAAATAGTGATGGAAAATAGAATGAATCCTTGTGTATTCCGCAGTAATTGATCTTCCCTGATCCATATTTTATGTATTATTGTGAGGCTCGTAATGTGTCTTATGTTGAGCACTAAACGACCAAGTTGATTATTTTTATGATTAGATTTGTTGTTGTTCCGTAAGGTACTTTATGTCGAGCATAATCAACTAAATTAATCATCTTGTTTGGTTATTTTAGTTATGGATCCATAAGTTTTCTTATGTTTGAGCACTTTGACTGGGTTGATTGTTTTCTTATGATTAACTTAGTCATTGCTCCATAGAATCTCTTATGTCGAGTATGGACAATTAAATTGATTACTTTTGTGATTAGTTTGGTTGTGTATTTCGATTATAGTAATTATGGGTTCTCTTGTGATTAATCTAATTGAGTATTTTTGAGTCCGCATAAGTTCACTTATGTTAAGCATATCCGATTAACTTAATCATGGGTTCTCTTGTGGTTAATTTAATTGAGTATTTTGGATTTAAATTCATACTTGTATGTGATTTGTTATGTCAAAAGAAATACTTCTTTTCTCTTGAAATTAAGGTCGCTCTTGTTGTTCTTTCGGGAATGACATATTATGGGGGAGAGTTCTTAATTGAACTTGTGCTTAATTGCCAAATGTTTGTGGGGAGTGCGGCTGTGGAATATTTGAGGGGTTATCTTGTATCTTTAAACTCCTTGATGAATGCATTTAGCTTCGGATTTATGATTGCAACTAAATAAGATGATATGTGTTTTCTTTCTTTTGGTCATGAAATGTCTCTTTCGGAAATTTCATTAGGATCCCGTTCTTTTTTCCTTTGCCAATTTTATTGACAAAAAATGGGAGAATTAACATGTAGTTCACACTATAAATACATATGGTTTTCGGATCATTATGTAAGGGGGAGTGGTTTCCATGTGAGATGGAGTATTGACTAAGGGGGTCACCATAGTATTGTTGTTTAAGTTGTGATACAATTGAACTTTGACGATGTGTAATGATACTATGGCAATGTATAACAATGATTGAGAACTCTTGTTTTCTTATTGTTATAGCTACGGATTTTCAACAACGATGATGCTAAACACAAAACCTTTGGGATCATTGCAGTACTTGGAAGTAACAAATATTTCGAGTAATTTTGAAGATTAGACATGTGGAATAAGAGCTACAAAAGTTAATTTATTTATTTTTTGTATTCCATATGTATTGATAGTTTTGTCACTAAAATTGACAAAGGGGGAGATTGTTAGAGCATTGCTCGGTCGAACTCGCATGCGTTGTTATCTTATGCATGTTTGTCAATGTTAGTGATCAAAACTATAAGTCTTGATTTCTAGTCTACTATAGATAAGGTCTCGTACTAGGATAAAAAGTGTAGTTGAGCTCAAGAACTCCATGGCAATCATCATACAAGACGAAGGACTACTCAAGGAACCGGTGGAACTTCATCGACTAAAAGGTATGTGGAGACTTGAACTTATCTATCACTCAAAAGTCTATTTATCTCCTATCTTGAGACAAAAGTCGTTTTGCTATATAGACTTAGATTATACACATTTGGTATTTCGAGCCGAGTTTATCTCGCCTATTTATTTCTCGAAATATGTGTTGGTAAGCTTTCTCTTTAGCCGAATTCATCTTTACTTAGTGACGAAAGTCATGTTATGTTTCAATCACTTTGAAAATTGCTCTGACGAAAAATATTCTATGAATAACGACTATATAACGTCCTCTGAGAATGTTCTAATGATTGAAATGAGAGTTTAAATTACATAACCATGGTAGGATATAAGCATTGTTGTGGAAACACATATATGTATAAGTCCTTATTCCTTGAACCAAAGTTTGCGAACTTTGTTGATCAAGAGAACCTGAATAGTGGCGTGAGCCAAGTCCGAGAACTGGCGGAAGTTCTCGACCCGAGAATTTCTACTAGAGTTTGTGAACTCCTTCCGTGAAATTACGTCCGCGAACCCAGTCCGCGAACTTGAGTTGGTTATATCTAAAAATGATTGTTTTTGAAGTCATGTTTAAATAAACTAAGGAATGCTTTTGCAAACCGTGGCTATAAAGTTCATGAACCGATTCGAGTGAATCAAATCGTTTTTGGTTCGTTTGTGTCTTGTGTAGTTACATAAAGATCTAAGCAATTGAAAAAATCTCTAACTAGTTCATTTGAGTCATTTGGACTAGTTATGGTGAAGAAGAATATGGTTGATATGAAATTGCTCATATGGCTAACCTTTTGGTTAACTATTGTTGAACCAACAAATGTACATGTTTGGGTATGGTTACACAAGCCTAGAAGCGTGCATTTAATTTGTGTATAACAAGCTAAGTTTTGATCTAACGGTTGAGAAATATTAGCTTGAATCTAATCGAGTTTTCATCTAATGATGAATATTGAATGCTTTGTTACCAAGCAAACATTGATTGCAAACCCTGATTTAAAAGACTATATAATGGAGAACTCTAGCAACTGGGAAACCTAATCCCCACACCTTATGTGTGATACTAGTTGTATAAGCTAGAGTCTATTCTCCTTTAACCTTGGGTTTTCTTATCTAAACCAGGTTAACAACTTAAAGACTTCATTGGGATTGTGAAGCCAGACCGATACTACTTTCTCGTAGTTGTGTGATCTGATCTTGTTGTTTCTATCGTACGAGTACAATTGTAATAATTGGCTTGAGATTTCTATCTCCGATAGGCAAGATAAAAAGAAGTCACAAACATCTTCGTCTCATCGTTTGTGATTCCGCAATACCTTTTTCGCTGCGTCGATTAAGATTATTGTGAGGTGATCGATAATACTAGGCTGTTCTTGGGGAATATAAGTCCAGGTTATCGATTGGTTCCTGTTCTCCTTGATTTATCAAAAGACGGAACAAAACTCATAGGTATATTCGTGGGAGACGGATTTATCTATTACCGTATACTTTTCAATGTGATACATATTTGTTTATTAAAGTCTTCGACTTTGGGTCGTAGCAACTCTTAGTTGTGGGTGAGATCAGCTAAGGGAATCAAGTACGTAGCATCCTGCTGGGATCAGAGACGTAAGAGCATAAATGTACCTTCGATCAGTGTGATATTTGTTGGGGTTCAACTACAGTCCAGACCGAAGTTAATTTGGAGTAGGCTAGTGTCTGTAGCGGCTTAATACAGTGTGTGTTCAATCTGGACTAGGTCCCGGGGTTTTTCTGCATTTGCGGTTTCCTCGTTAACAAAATTCTTGTGTCTGTGTTATTTCTATTTTCGCATTATATTTGTTTATATAATTGAAATATCACATGTTGTGCGTTGTTCAATCAATTAGAATATTCGACCTTTTGGTTATTGATTTTAATTGATTGAGACTTGGATATTGGTCTTTGGTACCATCCAAGTTATCTCTCTAGTATTTGATAAAGACTTGCATATTTATATTTGCTTGAGTATATATCAAATCGAGAGATTGAGATATAAACTCTTTGATATACTTTTTATCTAGATTGAGTCTGACTGTCTAGTTGATTCTCTAGAAAGTATATTGGAGTTTGTCCATAGAGATTGGTAAGCGAAATATTGGGTGTGGTTGTTGTACCCCCGCTTTTTCACATTCCATGCTATTTTTTTTTTCTAACTCAAAGGACTCGTCTGAATCTAAATCATTTCATTTGATTCGAAATATATTAAATACTAAATTTTTCAAAATTTTTTTTTTTCAAACCTGTCAGATATGCGCCCCATGAATCCGGTGTAAAATGGTACCTGACTTGAATAGTTGGAAGTCAAATGCGTTAGCAGAGTCAGACCTTGTGATATGGCACAAGCGGAAGAGATAAAATGACAAGGAGAATCCACTCATTAAGGTGATGATAGAAGACTCCAATCCAGGAAAAAAGACTCTAATCCAAGAGTTAAAAGACAATATCAATGGTGTTTAACCAAACAAACGTAATAGTTTCATTAATCAATAATAGTGAGCTCACAAGCTAAATAAAAATGACAATGAAATAGGCTATAAATAGCCACAAAAGTAAAACCCTAAGTCTAGAACCTTCTTAAACAAGATAAACTTAATAAACGAACTAATTATCCTAATCCTAATATAATAAAGTAAAGAAACAAAAAACAATCTAACGTCTGAACCAAGTTTTACACCAAGTCAAATAACATTTTTGCACGACCATATAAATCTTCCATATCATGCGGATATGACATCGTCAGCATGAAATGTCCTAAAAAAAAAGGAAAAAAAAGCGTAAAAAAGTCCCGGTGTTTGGCAAGTGGAACCGAACGTAGTCAAACAAATTTATACGAGACGGAGTCCGTAGAGTCTAGTAGAGTATAGACAATTAATAAGTTTCACATCATCCAACACCTATTTGCCTTCTTACTAGCATCTACAAGATCATTGCAAAAGTTTTAGCTATAAGGCTGAAACTTTTTATGGATAAACTTATTTCGCCAAAGGTGCAATGCGCATATATTGAAAGTAGGCAAATAATTGATGGTACTTTAATTCTTTGATGAATTGGTAGACTTTAGATTAAGGTCCGGAAATGTTGGTATTGTGCGCAAAATTGATATCGAGAAGGCATTTGACACGTTTGGAAATATCTCGAATTTGTCTTGCACCAAATGGGTTTCGGTAGGAAATGGTGTAATTGGTTGAGGTTCTCGTTATTCTACTTGTTCCTTTTCGGTTCTTATCAATGGTTCTTCTTTTGGCTACTTCACAAGTACAAGAGGTGTAAGGCAAGGTTGTCCAGTTTCTCCTCTTTTATTCAATATTGCGATGGAGGGTTTCTTTAGATTCATGGATAAAGCGGCTAATCAAGGCTTATTCAGTGTCTTTTCTGTTTCACCCACAAGCATTATAGTCAACCGTTATGCAGATGACACTATTTTCTTTGTCGATAACAAAAAGGAGGAGTTACACAACTTATTTTCTGCACTACATTGTTTTGAGTTTATTGTTGGCCTAAAGGTAAATACGTCTAAAACTCGACTCATTATTGTTGGAGATGTCCCTCAACTAGCTATTTGGGCGGAAGAATTTGGTTGTTCAACTGATAGTTTACCATTTATGTACTTGGGATGCCACTTGGTGCAAAGTATGGTTCAAAAAAATGGGATCCAATTAGAGAAGTTTGATGCCAGATTATCATGCGGAGGAGAATATCTTTATCTAGAGGTGGTAAACTTGCTCTTCTAAAATGTATCTTATCTTTTCTACACACTTATTATTATTTTTTTTATTTAAGGCTCCTATTTCAAAGTAATTAAGATGCTAGAAAAGAAGATGCATAATTTTCTGTGGGGAATATAAGGAAGGTGCGAAGACTTCACACCTAGTTAATTGGGATTTTGTGCAAGCAACTAAAGAAAAGGGTGGCCTTGGTGTTTGTAATCTCAGACTTATGAATTTAGCTTTATTGGCTAAATAATGTTGGAGATTTGGTGTGGAAAAGAATAAACTTTGGTATAAGATGGTAGAACACAAGTACGGTTCAGAATTCTCCAATTGGATTTCGGAAATATAAATCAAACATATGGAGTTTCTTGTTGGCGTGGGAATCTTTGAAGCTGCAAGTTTAGTAAGTGAAAACTCTATTCTCTTTATTCATTAGGGGTGCCATAGCCTTTTGAAATGATATTTAGTGTGGGCAACGTCCTCTTGCATATGTTTCTCCTACTTTATATAAGTTATCAAGACACATGTATGCTACAATAGCAGACATGGTTTCATTGGAAGGGAATTGGAAGTTTGATTTCAAGCGTGTCCTAACAAACCATGAGGTAAAAGATTATGCTGCAGTTATTAACATCATCGGAGACAATCCTCCATTCGAGATGCCTTGCACGATACTAGAAGATGGAAGCTTCACCCCACAGGTGTACTCACAGTCAAATCGCTTTACATGGAGATGGTTGTTGAATCTGGGGTTGTTAACTTTCCTTATCAATTCGTTTGGAAAACAGCAGTACCTCCAAAGATCAACATTTTAATGTGGTGTCTAGTGCATGGAAAGCTAAATACCATTGACGTACTGCACCATAAAGGTATGGATCTGCATAATTCTTGTGTTTTGTGTGGAGTGGGTTTTGAGTCGCAAGACAATTTATTTCTCCACATTACCTAATATTGGTTGGGCAAGGGTATTGCCTGTCTCAATGAAGAATTTAGTGAGATATGTGGCACCACAATCATTTTTCAAGTACTGAGATAATTATATATGGGGCTTAATTCCTGCAGCGATCGTTAATACCATTTGGAAGGAACGTAATTGCAGACGTTTTGAAGATAAGTACCTATACAAAACTGATGATGATCTGATTCAGGAAGCTAAGTCTTCTGTTTTGGCTTGGGCATCAGCTAAAGGTCACCGGGTATACTTGAACTTCTCAAGTTCAGTGTTGTCTACATGGGATTCAATCTTTATGTAATTGGTTTTTCTTTGTTTTTTTTCCTTTTACTTTCTTTTATCTCTGCTTGGTAGAAACTATGTACATTCTTATTCTTCTTAATACATCTTCTCTTTCGATCAAAAAAAAAAAAAAAATTCATTAAAAAAAAAAAAAAAAAAAAAAAAAAACTCTTGAGCAATTCATTTTAAAACATCGACACATTCGGCTCAAAATAGGCCTGCAAGGCTGCTAATGGGGGTACCATTTTGCTTGGGGGTGTACCAACCCAAAGGCAAATGCGTTTCTGTCTTATATGCATATTGGTACACCCCCAAGCAAAACAGCACCCCCCATTAGCAGTCTTGGACTGCTGGGACGGTCCTCCTCATACATCACATTTGCATGCTAAATAAGTTTTATAAGAAAGATAGGTTGGCATCACAACCACAATTAGTTCCGACTTCAGTCATGGTGATGGGCCTGATGGCTTGAAACTGCTAACTCATATAACAAGCCAGGTGAGGTAGTAGCACAGCCGACTGCTTGGCTCAAAAAAACAAAACAAAAACAAAACAAAAGTACCCCACAATCTTGAAACAAGATTTATCCTGATTCCTGAGTTTCATTGCCCTGAAACAAGATCATATCATTTTGAATTGTAACTGTTTGAACTCCGTGAAGCTTATACAAAAAGAACATGTATAAATAATGTCTAATGTCCTAAGTGGCTTACTAAAACCAACTACAAAATTCATGTTTGAGGAAATATTTGGCTGCAGATGTCCCTCAACAATTTGTGTCCACCCTACCCTGAATGTCCTGTCAACAAAAGATCAAGCTAAATTAGTTATTGACAGTTCCGCAAATACAAATTCCAGCAGCTTTTATAATAAATATCTATCACCGGGTAGACAATACGCAAGCCGGTACATTATAAGGAGGTTTTTTTAACCCATTTGATACAGAATTGATGGCACTTTTTTCTTTCATCTTTTCTATGAATCTCTCAGCACCATAAATCGTCTTTCTGAGCTAAAACTAGTATGTTCTGTGCTGTAGTCTAGTAGAAAAACATGAAAAGGTTTGGATCTTAGAGTTCAGCATTTTCGACTGTAGTACGGCAAACATAATCTACAACTTGAAATGGTTGTTCTAAAGTGTATTTTACAAATTACACAAGCAAAACTCGATTTCATTGAAATGACCGATATAAATGATGAGATGGGATTTACTAAAATAATCAAGAATGAATAAACAAATTCAAGTCTGGTTCTGTTGTATCCCCAATAGATGAAAATGACGGCATATGAAACACAAGGCATGAGGGACAGGTTTCTTATAGTGCACAACTGTTTCCAATCCTCCAATAGTATTATTTATCTAAGGTACTAAACTGACTAGAAAAAAGAAGGTATAACCTAAAACTAAAGGACAGAAGAGAGGTCTATTTGTGTCTGGTATCAGTCAACTGATATATGCAGCAAATTGCAAGGTGCAAACTATTCGAAGTATAAATAAATCAAGGAGTATGAAAGCTAAATTACCATGGCTAACCCTCAATTTCAGATTTAACAGATGCTGCTATAGTGATCCTCCTCCATGAGCTTCCACAATAGTTCAATTCCATCCATGTGAGCCATCCCAACAACTGCTACAACTTTTCCTTGAAAACTTCTAAGATTTGAAACATAAACTTGTCTCTATCTTCAATAATCACCTTACTCTGCCATTTAAAGTAGATTCAACAATTTAGTTTTGTTACCTCTTCCAAGAGGAAAACGTCAAACATAAGCTACTGTGTATTCTATTCATGAGTACACTTATACAGTAAAGGAGGAGAGACTTGTGTTTGTTTCTTGAACTGGATGCCTTTACATGGTACAATTCAACTATGTATCTCAGGGAACTTCAAGAAAAGCATATAGACAAGAGTGACAACTTACCATCTCTGGACAATGTTTTTTCTGTTTGCCACTAATTTCCCGCACAAAGGATCTTGTATATTTTCCATGTGCGAAGTCAGTAAGAACGCTTATTTCAGAATCACAATATGCTTTCCATAGCAAGTCAAAAGAGGGTACTTTAGATAACTGTTGATATGTAACCTGCAAACAAAATTTATAATTCATGGAGTAGAAAAGATGATAAACCCAAGCAAAAACAAAGAAAGTAGGGATCCGTACATTGATATCTTGATCAATGTAGAAACAACTTGCTCCCACTCTAGAAGATTCTTCGATAGCAACCTAGAAAACAAAGCCAAGGTCATCATATGACGACATGCGAAGCATACATAGAAATCAACAAGTTCATATGCATTTCAAAGCTTATCCAATTCTTACCTTGAACTCCAGGCCTGGAGTTATACCATATGCGTGCATCCGGCGCCTACGACAATTCACCATAAAGATATAAATCTTCATGCACAGTCCACCTGGAGCTACCATGGATTTGCGGAACAACTTGTACCAGGTATCATTATCAGGTTGCTTATTCATGGCCATGACACGTTTCTCACACAGCTCAGCCTGCAAAATAGACATTGCGGTTCTGTTCCTTAAAATAAATCAAACAAGTTATAATCTCGAGTATGTGCAGTAATAAATTCTTACAAGACACAAGTAAAATAAGTCAACCACAATGTTCCTTTGCTGAAAGTTAGGGCAATGTATAAGCTCGACCACGATTCTTATTTAAGTAGAGACTCTCAATTAAAAAACTAAACTGTAGCAGCTAGAACTTTTGTTGAAGCCTTCAAAATGTCAAAACTCAAACTGGAAATCATAAATCTAGGTAACAAGGGAAAGGAACTAAAAGGCATGTTGAGACAATTTGAGTTACTTCCCTGGATATTAGTACCGAAAGGAACAAACATAAACAAAACAAGTTATAATCTCACCATTTGTCTAAGATGCGATTGAAGGATGCTAAGATAGTTCTTAGGAAATGTGGGTTTCAAATGCAATAATATTCATTTGTCTCACCATTTTGAGTCTTCAGTAAAGCGAACTTATTGATTGAGACTATCGTATGCTACGAAGATTTCATTCGAGGTGAGAATGAAAATTTATGCCATCTACTTTTGAGAGGTGAATGTCATATCAAAGAACAGCTTTCAACTTTCTGGTTATAAAGATCCATGATTCCAATTGATGTAGCCCAAACAAAACCAATGAACGCAAAGCCAAACTCTTTCAACAAGAATATTATGAAATGAAATTTGCAACGGAATCAATCAAAAATTGAAATTTACATACCGCGACTATATTAGGCCTTACATAATCAATCACCTACATTGCAAAATAACAACTGCATTAGCAAAAAACAAGGCATCAGAAGAAGCAATGAAAGGTCAATGGTGTTGAATTTTAATGCAAGAGCACAAATAACATAGGGAGTTAAGGTCGAAACTCATGTACATATGCTAAATTACTCACAAGAAAACACAAACACAGATACACATATAGCAGAACAAGCTTTTGTAACCATAGCTTAGGAACTTCTTCCTTCATCAGTAATTACTAAGATAAGTGCAGTAGTTCAAGACAGACATATTACAGTGGGGAAAAAAAAGGGTTCCTCTATTTGCTATCAAGAACATTAAACAGAACCAAAACAAACCCTAACCTTCAAAAAGAAAAAGAAAAAAAAAAGAAATTTACCTTCTTGACAGTTTCAGCACTCTGGTTAGAACCATGAACAGCTCCGATTAGATAGAGCTGAGCCCCATTGTAGGAATTCTTGAGCAGAACAACTCTACCATCAATAGGAATCCCAGGAATATCATGTTGATAATGGGTTTCATCTTGTGCAGAAGAAGAAGAAGATGGTTGTTGATGGCTTTTTCTGGATTTTTTTTTAAAAACCCTAAGCAGCTTAGAAGAAGACATTGCAAATTTCTGAGATTGAAACCCCACTGTTTATCATCATCATCTTCTTCTTCTTCGCCATCCCTTTAAAGTTAAGCTGCTTTTGTGTGTTGTTTGTCTGTTTATGAGTTTTGGCAAGAAATGTATATGCCTTCTAATCCTGAAAGAGGGAAAATGAGAAAGTGCAGCAACAAAAACACCGTTTTGTTGGTACGGCAGAGTGAGTTCGGTGGGCCCGTGCAAAAAATTTACGCGGTTTTTGGAATCTGCAACATCATAGGAGTAGCGGTGGTGACAGTGTTTCTTTCAAAAGGAAATCGCAGCAGCTTGAGTCAGACCTTAAATTAGCCGACGCAGACCTTGAGTCAGACAACAAAACAAAAACAAATTCAGAAGCAAAAACAACTTAATATCTGGCTCCAGCCCAGTTGGACACCAAAAGTAATTAGTCACCTCTGTTTACGCTACACGACCATATAAACCTTCAACATCATGCGGGGGTGACATCCGTAAGCCAACACACACGCCAAAAAAAAAAAAAAAAATGGTGTTTTGGGGCAGCCAACGGTCGATCAAATTTTAAATAACTGATTCTAATTCTAATTAGTGCCACCATATTCATTTCCAATGCTTAATCCACTCACTAATGATGATATTATTGGCAAATAAAGAATTTAAAACGTACTAGAAGAGAGAAAAATAAAGAATTGGTTCAAAAGTACACTCTAGCCTACTAGTAGTAGTTTCTAGCTAGTGTGATTGATTTATGCAACAGTGCTTTCTTTTGTTGTAATTAACGCCATCGTCTTGTCTTTCAAATTACAAAAGTATAAAGACTTTTTTTGTAATCCATCTTCTTGATTCTTGAACCACAGAGGCTTTCAAAAGTATTATTGCTTTCATTTTTTTGTAATCCAAAAGTATAAAGACTTTTTCTCGTGAGGCTTGTGCTACGCAGGACAAGCTTAAATCCAGATTTAAATTCAATCTCCCTAATAAGTGTTATTTTTGTAAGGCAGATGAAGAAAGTTTGGAACATATATTATGGAGCTGTTCAATTGCAAGAATAATTTGGAGTTGGATTTCAACTATCTTCACTTTAAGGTGTCATTACAATCTGGTGGATTCTTATAAATCTGCTAAAGGAAGGAGCCGTATGGTGAAGGACCTGTGGTTGTTGGCGAATATGGTTGTGCGTGCTGAACTTTGGTTTACAAGAAACATGGCTTGCTTCCAGAACAGGTCAGTTAGTGTAAATGGCATAAAACAACGAATTTTTCATTGGATTCATGATTATTCAAGCAGGTTGAAGGGTCATATGCACAACACTTCTGAGGATTTGCATATTCTGAACTGGTTCCGAGTTAAGCATAGGAAGGTGAAGCATAATGTGCCGGTGGAATGTTTATGGACGCCTCCAAACAGGAATGAGATTCTTTTATGTTGCGATGGCGCTGCCAAAGGTAATCCAGGGCCAGCCGGGGCGGGGGTGGTTATTCGTGATGCAGACTGTAATGTTGTAGGTGCTATGAGTATTGGTTTGGGGAGAACGAATAATTTTCTTGCTGAGCTTTATGGCATCATTGTTGGGCTGGAATGGGCGCTGATTTTGGAGGTAACCAACGTTTTAATTCGTTCTGATTCAGTTGGAGCTATCACGGCTTTATCCAGTTCAAATATTCCTTGGGTTGTTAGGCAGAGGTGGAGCAATATTAAGAACAGATATGCTTCAATTCGGTTTGTGCATTCTTATCGGGAAGCAAATTTTGCAGCGGATACTATGGCCAAAAGGGGTTGTTTGTTAAGAAATGGTGAAGGCATAAGTTATGTAGGGAGAAATATTTTCTTAAATTCAATAGAGTTTCCTAATGTCTCTTATTTCAGATTCAATTAGTTTGTAAGTTTTTGGGGTCTAAGGACCTCTTTTCTTGTAAACTTCTGTAAATATTCGCTATTCATCAATACAATTTTGGACTTACCAAAAAAAAAAAAAAAACCACAGAGTAACAAGGCTGCTAATGGGGGTACCAATTTGCTTGGGGGTGTACCAACCCCAAGGCAAATGATGTTTTGTCTTATTAGCATTTGGTACACCCCCAAGCAAAACCAGTCCCCCCTATTAGCAATCTTGCAGAGTAACTGCTGCTGCTGCTAGTACATTCAGTCAGCAACCAAAGATTTTACTACTGGTGCATGGCTGGCTAGCCCAACCACTACTAGATACTCTTAAGATGACAAAATGAGGGGATTTTAAAAACCACAGTTGGTTCTGAAATAACATAACAATACTATATAAGCCACGTTAGGTAGTAGAACAGGCTTTGCGAAATAACATAACAATACTTACATGCACAATCTAGATACAAGACTTATTCTGAGTGTCAGTAATGATCATATCATGTTGGATTGTCATAGTTTGAATATACAAGAAGATCGGATGTCCTAGCTTGGCCTAACAAAACCAACCTTGTTCACAAAATTCCAATTCGAAACAGCATAAGACTGCAAATTCCTCAAACAATTTGTCTTCACCCTACTCTGAATGTCCTGTCAATAAAAGATCAAAACAATATATAAGTACTAATAATACAATTACACTAACACCAATTTCAGCAGCTCAGATTTTATAATCAATTTCCATCACAGGATAGACCATATGCAAGCTGATACCCTACAATTTAGCACAGAAATTAGAAGGCACTTGGTCCATTCATTTTTCTATGAGTATCTTCCTCAATATATGAGGACCATAAATCGTCTTTCCCAGTCAAAACTAGATATTCTGTATCTAACAAAATCATGAAAAGGTATTGTGGATTTTAGACTGAGGAGTTCAGCATCACTGAATGATATCGTCTTTGTTCTCTCATTGGTAGTCTGCCAAACAAAATCCACAACTTTCCATTGGTTGTTTCAAATTCAATACACGAGGGAAACTCATTTTTAAAACAAAACAACCAATACAAATGAAGGCATGGGATTTATTAACACTGTCAAAAATGGATTAGCAAACGCGATGTGTAGGTTAAACGGATCTATTCTATCTACAAATGATAATGGCGCCGTATTAAAACATAAGGCCTCAAGGATAGGTTTTCTTTTAGTCTGCAATTGTTCACAATCTTCCAATGCTATTTATATAAAGTACCGAATCGAATAGGAGAAAGCCTGAAACTGAAGGACAGATGAGAGGTCCGTTTGTGTCTAGTACCAGTCAACTGATATATGGAGCATACCACAAAGTGTGAACTATTCAAAGTAAGAAAAAATCAAATAGAGTGAAAGCGAAAGTACCGTGGCAACCCTCAATTACAGTTATAAAGACGCTGCTATTGTCATCCTCCTCCTCTCGCTTCCACAATAGTTCAATTCCATCCATGTGACCCATCCCAACCGCTGCTACAACTTTTCCTTGAAAACTTCTAAGGTTCGTAAACATAAACTTGTCTCTATCTTCAATCATTGCCTTAAACTGTGCCATTTAAAGTAGATTTGATAATTTAGTTTTGTGGTCTCTCTTCAAGAGGAAAAAGTCCAACACAAACTGCTGTATAGTATATTAGGTATATTAGTATTAGCAAGCAGAAAAGCGAAAGGAAATGACATTGATCGGTTAACGAATATAAATATACAGCAAAGGAGAAGAAACTTGTGTAAATCAACTATGTATCTCAAGGAAACTTCATGAGTGACCAGAGAAACTTACAATCTCTGGACTAAGTTCTTTCTGAAAGCTATGTATTTCCTGCACAAAGGATCTTGTAAATTTGGCTTCACCCTTTACTCCAGTACTATATGCACTCCAAAGCCAGTAAAAAGAGGATACTTTACATAATTGTTGAAGAGTAACCTGCAAATAAAGTTATAAATTTATAATTCCTGATCCAAAAAAGATTATGAACCAAAGAGAAAACAAAGAAAGTAAGGATTAGTACATCCATATCTTGATCGATGTAGAAACATCTTGCTCCTACTCTAGAAGATTCTTGATTGCAACCTGGAAAACAAAGCCAAAGGTTATAATATGACAAGAATATGTGAGGCGTACGAAGAAAACAAATTTAAGCAATAGGCAAGTTCATATGCATTTCAAAGCTCAATTGACAACTACCTTGAACTCCAGGCCTGGAATAATACCATTTGCATGCGACCGGCGCTCCCGACAACTCTCAATGAAGATAACAAACTTCATGCACAGTCCACCTGCAGCTCTCATGGATCTGCGGAACAGCATGTACAATGATGTATCATCTTCAGGTTTCCACTCCATGATCGCCATGGCACGTTCCTTGCACAGCTCAACCTGCAAAATAGACATTGCGGATCTCTTCCTTAAATAAATCAATGAAGTTAAAAGCTTGAGTATGTGCAGTAAGAAATTTTTACAAGAAGCATGTAAAATAAGTCCCCCTTAAAGTTCCTTTGCTGAAGCTTAGGATAATGTATAAGCTCAATCACTAGTTTTATTTATGCAGAAACTCTCAATTATAAAACTAAATTGTAGAGTACTAATGATACATCGCAGTCCCCACAAAAATATTTGTAGCAGCAAGACCTTTAATTGAATCCTTCAAACTGTCATGGTCGTGACACCTGGAAACTCAAAGTGGACATCATAATTCTAGGTAACAAGGAAAAGCAACTGCAGGCATGTTGAGACAATTTGAGTTATTCCCTGAATATTTGTAACTTAAGGAACAATAATCAAACCCTATCGGTAAGATATAATTGAAGGATGCTATAAAGATTCATAGGAAATGTAGGTTTCTAATGCAATTCATGCCATCTACTATGAAAGGTCAATATGAAACGAAGAAACAGTTTTGAAATTTCTGATTATAAAGATCCAAGATTCCATTTGAAATAACCCAAACAAAACCGGTGAACGTAAAGGCAAACTATTATAAGAAGAATATTATGACATGAAATTTGCAATGGATCTAATTAAAACATAATCGATTGTATGAGAATAACCATAAGGAGCGTTACCTACCGCAACAACATCAGGCCTTACATAATCAATCACCTGCATTGCAAAATAACAACTGCATTATTACTAAATAACATTTGAAGGCATTAGAAGACATACATGTAATTACAGAAAGATAAGTGAACCCATAATGTAAAATTGGGAATTCAAGAGAGTTAACCAGTTTCACAAGGAAGAACACTTTTCGTCGAGATAGACTATGGAATGTCGATGATGTTATATTTTCATGAAGATACACATGAAAGAGCACAAATTACATTATGACTTAAGGTCAAAACTCATGTACATGCTAAATTACCCACAAGAAGAAAGAACTTCATTTTCTGAGAACATATGAATGCAACATACAGAAGCAAGAAAGAGAACCACAGCTTAGTAACCTCTTCCTTCATCACTCATCAGAGACTACTTAGATGAGTGCAAATCAACATTATCTTTCTCATTCAGTGAAAAGAAAAAAAGGGTTCCCTATCAAGACTAAAATTGATGATTCAGGGAAATCTAAGGTGGAAACAAGAACATAGAACAGAACCAAAACAAACCTGACTTTCAAAAAGAGAAAAGAAGAAGCAAAATTACCTCCTTGACGGTTTCAGCACTCTGTTCAGAACCATGAACAGTTCCAACAAGATAGATTTGAGCCCCATTGTTGGAATTCTTGAGTAGAACAACTTTACCATCAGTAGGAATCCCAGGAATACCATGTTGATAATGGGTTTCATCTTGTGCGGATGAAGATGGTCGTCGATGAAATATACTTCTCAAATTTGTTATGAAAACCCTAAATAGATAATTGCAAATGAAAATCATGCTTGCAATAATCTGAGATTGAAAACCCACCACTGTTTTTCATCTTCTTCATCTTCTCCATCCTTTAATTTAAGCTTCTTTTGTGTTGTTTGTCTGTTAATCCGTTTTGGTAATGAAATGCATATGCTTTTAGTTCTGAAAGAGGAAAAAAGCAGAGGAAAATGGAAGAGGAAAGGACGAGGAAATACAGCAACAATAACATTTCCGGTACTCGGTAGTGAAGTAGGAAAGGTGAGATCGGCGGGCCCACACCAAATCCCATCAGTGACAAGGGTGATCCACACTAATAAATTACCGTGTCTTGGACAGTAAAAAGCAAGTGCCAAACACAAGTGACAGTGGGAAAAAACAAAAAGTAAAAGTAAATACTACTAGTTTTTTACTTTACACAGTAAATTCCGCGTTTTTCTTGGGATTTCAATATTTACTACACCTTCATAGAAAATTTATTTGGAATCAGACTTTAGTCAAATATTTTCATTTTGAAGATACATAAGTTGTAAAAATTTGGTTTTTTTTTTTTTTTTTGAAGATAAAGTTGTAAAAATTTGGTTAGTCGAATGAATGAGTCAAACTTTGTGAGCGAAAATAATGACTGGAATGTTTTCATCTTTGAAATTCAAAGAGATGCACTTTTATTTTGAAACTAGTTAGATATGTATCAATAAATCAAGTATACAATGATACCTAACATGACTAGTTAGGAGTCAAATGCATAAGCGAGTCGGACTTGAGTCAAACAACAAAAAAATGTAGAAAAAAAAACAATCTAATATCAGGCTCGAACCGGTGTGAGACCGAGTCACATAGACAAGTTATTAATTAGTCACATCTTTTCAAACTACACACTCCCAGTATAAATGCTGACATCATATAGATATGACATTTGTCGTGACACAAAAAAATGAAGTCATAGTGTTTAGGCGGTGGTAACCAAATTTAATCAAAAGTTTTTCTACGAGATGGAGTCTAGACAAGACCATTAAGAAGATTCGGAGCTTCATTTTTGAGTCTGACAAACCACATTTACATGCTAAATCGAAGCAATTTAAAAGCCGTATTAGGCTGCTGGGACGACCCTACTTCGTACTTCACGTTTGCATGCTAAATCGGTTTTACAAGAAAGATAGGTTAGAATCACGACTACAAATAGTCATGGTGAAATTTTTAACTCATAAAAGCCGGATGTAATGTTAGCACAGTACATTTGCTTGGCTAAAAAAATAACAATACCCCCACAATCTTGAAACAAGACTTATCACAGTACACAATTTCATTGCCGCATAACATTTTGAATTTAGCTGTTTAAACTCTACAAAGCTTCTATAGAAAGAACATATATATAAGCACGTGGTGCAACACGCTAAAAAAGCATGCCAAAATACGTTTAAAGCATTACACCTACGATACAATACAACTATTTTGTATATTTCACAAAAGAGTATTTATTCTAACTATTTTTGATATTTTATCTTCGTTATGTCGAATTATTTCAATGATAACACATGTATAATACTTAAATATGTTGAAAATATTTATTTTGAAAAAAATATGAAATAAATGTGTCGAGGCAAAGCACAACACGCACCGAGCACGACACGCCTTGGTTTACGGCACGACACGACGCGTGGCGTGGCGGGCTCGCTTCTTAATGGGTTGTCGGCCGGGCTTTACACCTCAGCGTCGAAGACATACTTGAGGACATCAATCGTCCATTAAATATGATTTTTAGTGGGACACAATACTCAATAACCCACCAGTTGGATCTAGAGATTAGACTAGGGAACCAAAACATATTTGGGGGTAGCTTAGGAATTTTTGAGTAGGATCGAATTTTTTTAGCCATGTCTCCCGAGACCGGAATCGTAATAATGGAATCCCGGATCGTGTCCTTTGTCTCGAGACATGAAAAATGAGGAAAGCATTTCTATAAACTCAACGACTTCTAATATAACTCAAATTATATTATGACAGACTTTGCAAAGTATGGAAACACTTCTTAGTCATTGCAATTACTATTCTTGCGATCTTGTTGAATCCTATATAAGTAGGAAGCTAAACATTGGCATGACACACAGTATTCTAGATAGCTTTTCTCCTTGATTAGTTCTAACCTTATCTCTACATTAATTCAATAGGTGATTGTAAAACCCATTATCCAGTCTAATTTTCTGCTCCTTCTCAGTTATAATGCCCTCCCATTTGAAGATGGCTGCTCTCTTCTATTCAAAGATTATCATTTGAAGAAAAAAATCTATATGATGATATGCATTCTCCAAGCCATATGTTATGTGCTTCTTCTCGTCCTGATGAAAGCCGTTTATTCGTCTTCTTAACCTTAGAACTCATTTGATAGGTAAGACAAGAATATTGATAGTTTGTTTATAGGAAAACAACCCCAAGTAACACAATAAAATCCAATATATTCCACCCATTCTTCGATTACAAAATACATATTTATAAGTAATCTTAATAACTACTTCTAAGAACAAGGAGGCGCAACTCTAATTCAAATAAGCTGAAATACATGGCCCGAACCTGACTTCTAAAGACTTATCTATAGTGAAACTACTTTTTCACACGTGATTGATCAAATGGTGACATAACACCATCTCAATACTCATAATCGGAGCTAGATCTTTGAAGTACCCGAGTTACGAACATTCAAGTATTATTCCTAATATGATCAGTCAAGGTTATGATGTTGTTGATTCCCAACATCACCCTTTCTTCTCTTTGAAGGTGCAAGGACGTTGGAATGATGATCGAATTATGAAAATTGTTAATGAGGACCCAAGTCTTATTTATGAATTGAATTGAGATGATATATACATGTTGAGAAGCCATAAGTTAGGTTGCAAGTTGTAAGGATTGAATACGCACCCGTAGGTATCATGCGAGCGGTACTATTATAAGGAGCGCGCACTTCGCACGTAGCATATTCGGATAGCGAAGCTAATGACGTCATAAGGTCACGAATAAAGTGTGGAATAAACACGAAGTTAAAAGTGCGTGCGAGAAGACTCAATATAAGGGTGCGAGGACATCATGTGAGATCCGAAATAAGGGGCTTTATTAGATGTCCTCCACTATGTAAAAATCCTATATATAGGACCAACCACCCTTGTGTTAGAAGAGAGATCTCTTTGGAGAAGTGAGATAGAACTTTAGGAGAGAAAGTTATTTGCTTCCCAAGTTAGGGTTTTATCTCCTTTCTTTGTATTGATTTCTAAACTTAATAAAATTCTTCTAAGTGTTCTTCATAATGATTTCCTAGTTTTTTTACATAGATTATCAAAGGGGTGTAGTAGTGGGATTTTCTACTACTATATTTTTGCGCTAGAATACAGCTCGGAGAAGGGATTACACTTGCTTGTGAAAGTTTTAAAACTTACTTTAGAAAATTTCTTGTTGTTTTTGTTTTCGTGAAAGATTTCGATTATCTTGAAAGGTTTTAGTAGTTAGATTCACTAGCGATACTTGTGATTTACGTTTAGGAAGGAAGTCTTGGGTTTGAATAATGTTTGTGAGAAAAGTGTTATTTCGGGGAACACAAAATGGTGAGACAAAGCATCTGAGCGAGAAAAACGCAACACCGATTAGGAGAAGTAGAAGAATTAGTGGAGGTAGAAGAAGAGGCGAAATCGCAGAGACATCAAGAATGGGAGAGAGGAACAACAGATCTCAGCCGATCAAATCTCAAATCCAGCAGGAACCAAGGGAGAACGATCAAAGAAATTATGATGAAGTAAGTGTTCACACTACGAGATTCGAATCTGCGAGAAGAAAGCGAAGAAAGGACACATGAAGAAGGAGCGGTAGGAGAAATTGAAGACAACATGACCATTGCGGGAACTAAGGCGACGATTGGCGGAGGAAAGAAGAAGTGAAGATGAGCTAACGTGCGGACTTGACGCGACAAAATGATGAGCGAAAATCAGCGATTACAAGAGCAAAGGTCACGGTCACGATCCGGAAAAACACGTGCGAGCTCGAGATCGAGAACAGCAGGAGTACCCCTAGGAGGAGTAGATCGACCACGGAGATAATACACATGGACAATTTTTGGATAACACTTTTCAGGTGAACGAAAACTCGCAAGAGGAGTACGAAGGCAATCGCATAGAAGATTGGTATATACAAGTGGGTGAGGATGAACCCAGGCGAGGACATCGTAGAGAAGGTAGATTGGAGCGAAATGGAGAATACAACCGCGTGCATGATGGATCAGACCGAGAGAATGACGTAGAACAGGCAAGGATGATACTTCATGGAAGAGAGATGATGAGACAGCAAAATGAAAGGGATAGATCTGCACAAGAGCACGCGAGAAATGAAATGGAAAGGCGAAGAGAAAGAGGAGACGATGAAGAACGACAAGAACTAGAAGAAGCCATACGACAAAGCGAGGGCAAAATGATTGAGACAAGCAGGTTGAAAAGATCTAGGCAAAAAAAAAGACATATTCCCAAACGGTGAAATCTTAAGAGAAATAACAAGAGCTAAGAGAATTAGTAACAAAATGGAAAGATGGGGGAAGAAGACTGACTAGAGGAAGCGATAGAAGAAGCAACAAGGACACCCTTCACACGGCAGATACAATTAGTAACGATACCAAGAAAGTGCATGCTACCCACGTTTCCTAGTATCTTCAATGGATCTACATCGCGATCCAGCATATAAAGACATCTGACTTAGCTTTGTTACAATATGAGGATAACGATGCGGTCTTATGAAAATATTTTTAAGCTAGCCTCGGCTGGGAGAAACCTTGAAGTGGTTCGACGGATTGCCGAGTAGGTTCAATAAAATCATTCGAGCACTTGCGAGTTTGTTCTTGGGACAATACATCAGCAATAGCATGCTAAGACGGGGAATTGAAAAAGCATTGAGCCTACGAAGGAGAACAAATGAAAGCTTGCGAGACATGACCAATAGATGGGGGACAATGAGTAGCGAAATGGCGGCCTGAAAGTGGATGAAAGAAATCTCATCTTAGCATTCATAAATGCATTATTTCCTCTTGACTTGTTATTTACATTTGTTCGGGATGAAAGACAGAATAACAATGGCGGAGGCTGGAATACGAGAAGGAGTATATAGCTCTTGAAGAAACGCGAGAGATATGGAGTCTACCGGTTGCACTCAGCGAGCGAAAATATAGAAATGCAAGTCTGTTACCAAGGATGGCGAATCTTTGTTGCGAGCACTTGAGGGAAGCAAAGAGAAATTAATTGTAGAAGATCAACAAAAGCAGGTAGCCATGAGTAGAAGAGACCAAGAAATGTATGAGCAAGAATACAGAGAAAGGCAGTACAATAATCATGGAGGAAACAAAAAATTTGCGAGATTCGACAACCAAGGAGATGGATATGGAGGAAATAGGAGATATTACAATCAAGGCGCGAACTACAGAGTCCATGAGGAGGTCAGGATGCCACCTCTTAACACAACGAGTGGAAAAAGTTTGGGAAAGCTGTTATATTAATGGAGGAGATAACACCACCACCTAATCTTGGGCAAGAACCACCATCTGGAAGAAGAAGTAAAGAATTTTGTGTTTATCATCATTTCCATGGCCACACAACAAATAACTGCAAGAACATTCAACGAATCATATTAAGAATTATTGGACATGCAAAGCTTAATCACTTCCTAGCTACGCCACTACCACCACCACCAACAACACAACCAACAACAGGAGGGCAATCGTCAGGTGCAGACAAAGGAAAAAACACCTTTCTAATAGAAGTGGGAGCGAATGCCAAGAATATACATTGCCATTCAATAATACATTCGTTCAAAAGTATATATGACTTCCATGACAATGTGTTGAGCCGAGTATACGCGAGGGATGCCGAAGGAAAAGAAATACTAAATCTAGCAAAGATACCAAAGCTCAAGGAATGGCAGAAACAACCAATAACATTTAGCGCAGATGAAGTACCAGTAGGAGGAGAACTTCATGAGAGTCCATTAGTGGTCAAGCTGGAGATAATACCAAAAGAAAAATTGGACAAAGGAGAAGATGAGGAGGACGTCACATGGGCGATAAATAGGATACTAATTGACTCTGGGAGCTCGGTGGATATTCTATTCTATCATACATATAAGATAATGGGAGGAAAAGATGAAGACTTGATTCCGTCAACCTATAAAATATACGGCTTCAATGGATCATCCAACAAGCCAAAATGAGAAATTACTATGCGAATCCATCTCAAGACAATCTCTGAAATAACCTTTTGTGTCGTGGGTCCCGTCTAATTTCCGTACAATGCATTAATTGGAAGGCGAGTGGTTACTGTGACACTGGGTGTGGATTCCACATATCATCGAGTGTATTAAGTTCCCATTACCCCAAGGCGTTGCAATCATCATAGGAGACGCCAATGAAGCTAAAACATGCAATGAAATCGATGTAGATAAAAGTGAAGCTCGTGCGATTAAAAGAAGAAACATTTGAAGGCGTGATGCATAAGAGGAAGCAAGAGGTGCGAGAGATTGATGGTTAATTTCATAACAAAAGAAGGAGAAGATGATAATTACCATAAAAGTGGAGAACCATCAAAAAAGGCTACTTGGGATAAAAATGGAAAGCGAAGAAGAGACTAGGTGATCAAATTTGCAAGAAGATAGTCGAAGGAGCAAAATGGAATGAATATGCGGCGATCCAAAGGGAGAATTTCAACCGGGAGAGTTAGTTATGAGCGAAATACCACCATATCAAAAACAAGGAAAAAACGAAGAAAGGAAAATAACATGAAATTTGGACCTTATGTGGTGAAAAAATATGTCGGTGATGGGATGTACCAACTAATTGAAAGAGATGGAAGAAATATGGAGAAAATTGAGAGTAGGCTTTATAACGAGAAATATCTGAAGCAGTATTATGGTTAAGGTACTACCTATGTGCGAAGCGAATGAAGAGGTAAAAAGGCTGAAGCAGCAAGTAGATTATTATAAAGTATTAGTAGGATATTCCTATGTGTGCGAATAAAGAAGAGAAAGAAAAATTAGATGTGTACGAGCAAAAGTTATTAAAAGAGAAATTATATTTCTTCTACAATGCATAATTCTAACATACAAAAAGAAGAATCGGACAAAAATAAGACCTCACTAGGGGGCAACAAAATTCAAAACCTCTAACTAGGGAGGCTAGGTATCCCATTGCGGCGTACCTAGTTCGCACTTGTGCAAGAGGCAATAAAAATAAGCCCTACGCACGTCATAATTGGAGAAAACCTAATAATGCATGGCTCGGGCGAAAGCCATACCATCCCTGGAACCCGAGTCATGGATATAAGGGGAGAAATAAAAGCCTATCCAGTAGAGACTCCTTAGTTGAAAAACTAAGGTACTAAGTTCTCTATCGGGAGTGTAGAAACTTCGATCGGGCGCGCGGTACACGGTTGAGTCAAGAGTGCGGGGGCGTCGGAGGCGTGCCTCGTCACTCTTGTCAAGTCTGACTATGATACACTCGGTCCTCAAGACACCCCACTTAGGGTGCGGTCTCGAAAGAGACCGCAGCAACTTGGTTGTTGCATCATTGGATGTGAGGAGCCCACCCCAACCGGTAGGGTACGCCTCCTTGAAAGGAAATCGGGGGAAGATAAGGACGGCACCCTCCATTAGGGGAGCGAATTGTGTCAAAAGACGCCAATATCATGGGACTATAAATCAAACAAGAGTATAGACTGTCGTAGCGCGTAAAACATCTGCGAGAGGCGATAATACGAAAGATGATAAGGCGAGATCAATGGGTCATTGCGAAAGCGTAAAGACCTCCTGCGATTTCGTCGCACGACCCAAAATAAATATCTGGGGCAAGAATAAGTCCTATTACGGGGGAGGTGATTAATACCTCTACTTAAGGAGGCTCAATAAGACCTCATGAACAAACACATGAGACCATACTAACATTATTTTTTAGGAAGAAATAAAAGCATATGCGAAGGTATGGTCACAACATAAAAAGCATAACCATGAATGATTTTGAATCACAACATAAAAGGTATGGTACATAATTGAGAGTTTAACAAGCGGCAATTGCACTTAGCGAATAACAAAGGAAAGAATGGGATTATAAACACAACAAGATTATGTTATTCGCGCTAGCGCGATATCCTTATGTTAAACATAGTAGAGGTAGATAATTCGCATGCATATGATAGACTCATACATTCGCATATGATAGACTAATACAAATGCTATTACATTAGCATGCCTATGATAGATTCATGCAAATACTATTATATTCGCACCAATAAGTAATTTAGGACTAACACATATAAATTATTAGAAAGAAAAGTGTTTTTGTTTTGGTAAATAGCAGGAGAAGAATAAAAAAATAGGAAAGGAGATGACATTTATTAAAAGGTGAAGAGTAACCGGTGTATGTACAATATAGAGAACATAAAAGAGAGATAAAAAAGTGGACGGCTACTTCGCCAGCGTCGTCTTCATCAACTTCAGAATCACGATCTTCCTCGTCGGAATCTTCATATTCGACATCACTATCGGAAATCTCATAGGCTTCTTCATTATTAGAAGTATCCTTAAACTCATTATGTGATAGGAAGGGAATGTCATGTTCAACACAGAGATCGCCCACTTCCCCTTTAATAGCCTCATCACGTATGCGTATTGCATCTTTGGTCAAATTGGAAAGCGGTGACTTTGAGCTTTTTCTTGAGACGACGACACTTGGTATCACGAGCTTCAAAATTCGCTTGACCTCTAAATTTCAGCATTGGACTTCGCTTGTAGACTTTCAATATCTCTCAGATACTTCTTCTTCTTTTCAAGAAATTCCTTCTCAGCAGCTGCGAAGAGACAAGAATACGAGTCAAAATCGCACGTACATAACTTAAAAGATAAAGCAGAGGCAGAGTCATAAAGCAAGGATAATGGGAAACCTTCTTTTTCGGAAATGATGGTTATAACCCGAGAGATGCATGGTCGAGATTCTAAACTAACACTTGTACCCAACTGACCTAGCATTATCCAGTACTTTAGCATCTCATTCAAACTCAGCATCATTCTCAATTAGAAGACGAGAGCGAAGTTCATTCTCACGAGCGAGAAGGGAATTCTTCTCACTTATGGCACAATCCCTTTCTATCTAAATCTCGAGTAGAGCATCGTGAAATTCCTTCAAAGCCTTCGCACCATTAGCGATCACCTGATCTCTCTCAGTAATAAGAGTGTTCTTTTTCGATTCTAAAGTGTTAATTCTCTCTTTATACTCACGAGTGCGACGTTGAAGGTTGCTACTGCAAACTATCATTGGTATATGCTTCATATTTCAGCCTCAGTTCCTTCCAGCTAAGGTTCTCTAAACCACGCATGGGGAAATTTTCCAAGGAGGCGTTAAGAAGCTCTAAAAGGACATCATTATCATCAGGAAGGCTAGCCGCCTCTTCGGTCAAATTATAAATTTCTGCAGGTATAAGTAGTAGGAAAAATATGAATATGTAACAAAATTTCGCAAGATATAAGAGCGAATAGGAACATACCTATTAGCGATTGTTTCTCGGCGAAGGGTTTTACGCCTCTTTGTGTCTTGCTCAAAAGTTCCCCTTTAAGCCGCACACTCAACCTCCAGGAGTGATTCTTTGTGCGAATCATAGGAAACCGCATGAGAAGCTCGCGCCACTGCTGAGGGGAAAAGAACAAGGGAATTCAAAATGGATAAGGAGAAGCACTAGTTAAAACTCATCTCAGTTTACAAGAGAAAGAAAAAACATACCATGGAACCCATAGCAAATAAAATTCGGAGATATGGCTAAGGCGAGATCCTCGTAGAGATTCATGACTCGGAGTAAAGGGCATTGAATATGGTAGAAATCATTTGACAAGTGCGGACTAAATTATCATCACCAACAGCTGCGAAGGATTCTTTGAAGATTTGAGATAATTGGGTCATAGGGGAAGCTGAAGTAGACTCATCAGGGAATGGTAACTCATTTCCCTGAGAGCGAGGAACTGAAAGGGTGGGAGAAGAGTTAGTAGAGGTAATATTTTTTTTCTTCTTGGGGTTATCCTTCTTGTTTATATTCTTCGCAGAAGACTCGGAAGCAACGACTTTGAAAAGGCGAGGTACCCAAATATACCTCAAGCTAAAACTTTTCCTACCTATAAGTCCTTTCTCAGAATGTGATTGTCTATGGGTGAGTCGAGACAATACAACTAATCGATTCACACTTCGTGTGATCGTACATGGATACAAGATCGAGACATACAACAACGAAGTATGTTTACTTGATACAAAGGTTCGAGACTTAACCAAACACAATAGGATTGCTTATCAAGTAAATAGGAATTAACGTTTATGTGATTTACTTTAATTATAATAAAAAAATTATCATGGAAAATAAAAGTAAATGACACAGCAAGATTTTGTTAAAGGAAACGCAAATGCGAGAAAAACCCGGGACCTTGTCAGAGGTGAATACTCTCGAGTTAAGCCGCTACACAAAATTACACCTAACTCGTATAGTTGAGACCAAGTAACTAACCCTATATTTCACTTAGTTCGTCTGTATCACGCCTCCGAGCTTGTGAATAAGTCACGTACTTAATTCCTTTGGTTCGTATTCCAAATGAGTAAAGGAACAACAAATCATTTGGTATCAACTCTATTCAACCAAGTGATATGAGTCGGACAAAGGCTCTTGTTTATCTTAACATAAACTCCTTAGCCAGTCGGGTCCTTAGATCTATCTTATGTTCAATCACCCAAAGGTAATCATTTAAGATTAAGCCAATCAATACCTTTAATCACAAGGAAACGTATTGATGCCCATCTACTAAATTAATCAATCCAATCTACCACAAGGATAAACCGATTATTAATTGAATCCTCTTTTTCCCAAACAAGTATTGTGCACACCAAAGATTACAAAACCCAAGTCAGATCTTCAATATCTTCTTTGTCTTCAAATCTTCTTAAATCTTCAATAAAAACCTACACACAATCACTTGAATCTCTTGTGATCAATCACGCACAGAACAAAATGCAGTAACAATGGATTATCACAAGATCGTCTTTAGAACTAACAACATTCTAAAGATCCTTGTCGAAACTACGAACTAGTTTGAGTGAATCTTATATCGAAGAAGATTCTCAAGAATAAAAAACTAGGTGCAATCAGATTTCAACCACCGTTAGTCAATCAAATCAATCGAAAACAAAGATAAACGTAATTATCTAGTTTCCCCCTGTGAGTCGCGCTAGATCTTCTCAATCCCAAAGAACACTTTAAAGCTGAGCGTAGTAAGAGATTTCGCCTAATTAGGTTACTCTCCTCTCCGAATAGGCAGCTACACGATAACAACAACAAAAGAGTAAATCATTCAGAAGGATTAGTTTGCTAGAAAGGCAAACTTCGTGTATTTATAGACAAGGAAGTTTGGACACCAAGGAATTTCCAAAAACGAAAATATTCTCAAGATATTCATAAAAGCACAGATTCGGTTTTCATAATTTCTGGAAATGCTCTGTCCCAAAAATAACGATCGAAATCTCTCGGAAAATCTAATTAGTAAATGCACATTGCTAGTGCAGCAATTTCCTACAAAATGAAATTAATAACTTTAATTAAAAGATTCTTAACTTACTTATGTTTCGATCCTGGGATTCTCTTCCCTTAGCCCGTTAAGGAATATCTTTGAACAATTATAGAAATAAACATTCACAACACGTGTTCAAAGTTTGTCGACATCTTAACTTTGTAAGTTCTCTTTCACACTTACAACCTTGAAACCGATTTGCCACACTTCCAAACAAGTTTAAAATTGGTTCATCGACTTTAAGAACTATGTGATTGATCAAACCAACATTCAATCACAATCATGGGTTTACGTTCTACCAAAACAAGTTTTGGTTCTACCTTCATGTGAGTCTTGTTATAGTCACACTAGATTCCCAAAGTTCGGTTGACTAGGTACTAGGATCGGTTCCCCACATATATATGTTATCTAACTTATATGTGTTGCACATGTCCATAGGATCGGTTCGCCTTTCTGCTATAAACCTTCTTGCACCCCATACAAGGATCGGTTCCTTTGATGTCTTTGCACCCCTTACTAGGATCGGTTCCCTTTCCCTTACAAGGATCGATTCCCTTTCCCTTACAAGGTCGGACATACAAAATACGATCATACCACGGTGATTACTTAAGATCGGTTTTTTACTAATAAAAGTTATACCAATATATAAGTCAAGCCTTTGTGAAAGCAGTTCTACCAAGAACACAACAAGTTGTGAGCGGCTATACTCTATCACACATATTGGTTGTTCATAAGATATGCAATGAATAACAAAACAAATAACATATGGCAATTTCCTTTTCGGTTCACAAACAAGTTTATGAACTTACTTCCTTAGAACACATGTAAACATTATTCCTTAGGATGAAATCCTCACCTCATACCCATACATAATCACAATAGCATTCAAATGATTATGGCGATGTCTTATCTACAAAGTTTAATGGTTAAGCAATAAACCTCGTATATTGTATTCCTTAATACTATGTCTATCTAGAGTTCAAATATGCCCATGATTATGTTTTCAATATGCCGACTTGAAAGATACGTTAGGGAATGAAGCAGATTCAAGTCAAATATCACTAACCTCAAGTGGAAGGATGGTTGTTGTCGTTGTAACTCCTTGATTCTTCACATCTTCAAGTCTTCGCAATACTTGTAATGTCTCATATCCTAATACTTTCAAGCTAACCTATAAAAGTTTAACTCTAGTACATAATCAAGCGACTCTTAACATGAGTTTTGATTCACTAAAATATGACAACCAAACTTGACATACCAACGCTTGGTGGGTTCAACAAGAGCCATGCTTTAACAATCTCCCCCTTTGTCAATTTTAGTGATAAAACTCTTACATCATATGGATAAACAAATTACAATAATTCATTACAATCCGCTTGATTCCGATTCAACAACCATGGTGAAAGCTGCTTACATTCAATCCTTGAAAATGTCGTTGTTGACATTATAATAACAAAGCTATTACTCCCCCTAAGGAAGATAGGTAGATATTCAATCCGCACGTCTTTCTTATATCAATCATATGACATGTTACTCCCCCTTAGTCTGTTATTTCACTCTTTCGTTAAATAAAAACATTCAAGTACCAATGTTCTTTTCCCTAGCGATGCCAATCAATATAAATATCAATGCTGGCATCACTGTTTACTCCATATATTTCTCCCCCTTTTTGTCACAAAAATGACAAAGAAGCGAAAAATAAAGGAAAACACGAAAAGAATCTTACAAATCTCGAGAATAGACTTGCAAACACTGTAGAGTTAGGCACGATGGTTCCACGCATCATGTTCGATAACCAATATCAAAACCCGAAACTACAAGTAGTCTTATTTTGATATGTTACCAAGGAAACAATTGCCGAAACAATTTTTCCATTAGTTTAGCAAACCAAAAACAACTAAGCATATTAGTCCCTTTGCTAAAGTTGTTCAAAAACAACCGCTTGATTCGATAAGACCAAAATAAAGATAAACTCCATTTTTCTCAACAGGTTCTAATTATCCATAAACTTAGACCTTTCAATTTTAAACAAGACAAGTACTAGGTTAGTTAACTAGCATTTCTTGTTTAGGCATTCGATTAGACTTGAATAGCAGAAACCTCACTTCGATAAGTCTAACTAAGATCGAAATTAACTTAGTTTCTTATCGGAATCGAATTGGACTAAACAACTCATCCCGTACACATATTATTTCGTTAAGCCATAAATAATTCATACAAACCAAAAAAAATCAACTTGCATAATTATTCACCTCAACAGGAAGCAATTGAAACAACATAGACATTATAAGCACCATGATTGCACAGTAATTTTGTAAGCCTAAGCGATTGATACCATACAAAAGCAAGATAACAATAGTTTTTCTTAACCAGAACCAATTGAATCACACACACATCAATTGTACCGAAATTTTATAAGCCTAAACAATTGATACCACACAATAAAGCAAGATAACAATAGTTTTTCTTGACCAGAACCAATTGAAACACACATCCACACACGCATCATGGAATAAATATCAATTGAACCGAAATTTTGTTAAGCAAAAGCAATAAATATATATAATATAAACTCAGGCTTTTCTTAAACGGAAAACAATTAACTAACAAGATTGTTACCTCAAATTTCTCATCCACTTCTCCAATATGATTGCATCTTCGTCCAGGGAGAATTGATATTGAAATATCACCACGTTGTCATCCGTATGCGTGAACAAAATAATAACAACACACCTCAAACTTTACCAGAAAAAGGTTGAAAACCGGTTTTAACAATTGCAAACAAAATTTGAAAACCGTCGAAACACATGCTTTTATGCTAAACCAAAACCGATTCAACATATTGTGACTTTTTCACATATTGTTTCTATCAGAACCCCTCATAATCCTTTGATAAAGCCTACCTACAAAGGGCTAGAACTTAATCCGTTAAATCAAAAAGTCACCCAAACCATGAGGGTTCACAATATGAGATCGAATATTAAGGTAGTAAAACCGAAATCAAACATCCCATAAACATACATAGCAATAAGGTAAAAGCAATTATGTAAACCAAAAACTATCACAAGAAAAATTACCAATCAAATAATTTTATTCATAATAGTTTTATTTATAATAGACCAATACAATCAATGAAAGAAATCAAAAATTGATGTCTATTAAACTAGATTAAGTAATATAGTAAATTACTTAATCTCTAGTGGTGCTCTTGTTATTCATTTGAGGTCTCTTGGTGCTCAAACTCTAAAGCATGTCTCAATAGACTTGTCACGCAACCACTTTAAATTTTATAAGATCTTCCAATAGAAGCTTCAAGTTAGCAAGATCACTTTTTGCCTCCTCTAAACTTTCTTTTAGTCCATCTCGTTCTTGCATCAAGGAGAAAAGACTTCTTATGAGTTCATCAAACCCATACATAGCTTCATGCATATCATCGGTGGAGAACCACTTGGTAGATTTTGAATCATCGATCGCAAAGAGACTAATTTCTTCTTGAGATCTATCAGAGTTATTATCAGACACGCTTCTTGAGACAATCTTCCTGATTCTTCGATATGGGACAAACCCTTGACAGTTTCTTACTTTTCGTGCTTCCCTTCTATCACTCCTTGTAACACTACGAGTTATAGGAGACATCTTTATCAAGAAAGGCCAATAATCTTAAGAGATGATTTTATGAACCAGGGTTTTGAAAATATATACAAATATGTTTTCGAACTTCTCTTCTTCTTAAAGAATAGAATCGAAAGATATTCCAACAATATCTCCTTTTACAAAAAAAAAAAAAAAAAAAAACTTTCTTTATCATGTGCTCCTTGTTTATATGTGCTTTTCTCATCCAATATTAAGAGCACAATATGGGATGAGAGTGCACGATTTCGATACAACTAAGTTGCATCGGAGTAAGCTTTTCCGACTTACAATGAACATCGGACACATAGTTCATGTCTCTTTGAGGGAATTTCTGCCCAAAATATTTTCTCCCAATATGATGATCTTTTCCTAGCTCTAGAGATATGATCATGTGGAGAAAATGTACTAATGTGAGAATTCTCGGAGATAGCTAGATCTCTCTTAATTATTTCAATGAGATTTTCATACGATTTTCTCATTCCAAGGACTTCCTTATTATTCACATTAGTGTGATCATCTGAAACAACTATCGGAAAATCCTGATTGTTTCTTTTGCGAAGGTCGCCCTTTCCCTTCCTTACGAAGTCGTTCCTCATCAAAACCGAGGCTGTTTCGTTATGGGTGCGGAGGAACCTTTTTCGAAGCGATTATCAACTCTTTCCTCGACTCCTTTGAGTTGATCTTATCGGGATGTAGTATGTCTGTCTTTCTCTTTTGAGGAATAATCTTTTAGTTTTTAAGACAATAAACTTCTTTCAAATTTTTTACCATCGTATGTTGAAGAAGTATAAGTTTCCTGTCAAGTGACTGAAAGTTGTATTCCTTAAAGTCATCACGGAATCGGTTCAAAGTTTCCTTTGGACAAGATTTCGTTTGATCATCAGTAGATCTAGAAGATGGTTTCTCATCCTTTTCTAACTTGATGTAGTTAGGAAAACTACTATCATCTTGATCTGTTTCAGATGTGATCAACCAGGTTTTGTCACAATCAGCAAAAGTCGAGCAAGGACTTTTAGTTTCGCATCGAAGAAATCACAACAACATCATTAGTCAGAATCATGGGACGTGTCTCTTTATCTGTAAGAGATTTACCAAGAGCTTCTAGTTTGACAGCGAGATCTATTTTCTCTTTGGCTAGACAATTCAGTTGAGTGTCTTTTCTCGATCTCTGTTTAAGAAAATTTGACTTTCTGTCTTTAAAATGAGCACTTTAGAAGATAGAATTGTATAGGCTTTAGGAGTTTTACTAACTCTTTATCGACTTCTTTTCTTTCATCGGAGAGATAGACATAGATGCTTTCGTAACTCTGGATCATGAGTTAACGAAGTGGTAACATCTTCAACATTTTAGTATTCGATCTCTTACATAACGTTAAGCCAGATCGGACATTAGATTCAATTCTTATAGGTTGGATCGCACCAAACACTGATTGTTATATCTTTTCGTGTTTCAAGCTCGATACCAATTGCAAAGGCGGGGTACCCAAATATACCTCAAGCTAAAACTTTTCCTACCTATAAGTCCTTTCTCCGAATGTGATTGTCTATGGACTGAGTCGAGACAATACAACTAATCGGTTCAAACTTTGTGTGATCGTCTACGGATACGAAATCGAGACAATACAACAACGAAGTATGTTTACTTGATACAAAGGTTCGGACTTAACCAAACACTATAGGATTGCTTATCAAGTAAATAGGAATTAACGTTTGTGTGATTTACTTTAATTATAATAAAACAATTATAATGCGAGAAAATAAAAGTAAATGACACAGCAAGATTTTGTTAACGAGAAACCGCAAAATGCGAGAAAAATCCGAGACCTTTTCGAATTGAATACTCTCGGGATTAAGGCTTTGCACAAAATTACACCTAATTTCGTATAGTTGAGATCAAGTAACTAACCCTATAGTTCACTTAGTTCCGTTTGTATTCCCACGCCTCCGACTTGTGAATAAGTCACATACTTGGAACAATTCCTTTGGTTCGTATTCCAAACAGTAAAGGAACAACAAATCTGTTTGGTATCAACTCTATTCAACCAAGTGATATGAGTCGGACAAAGGATCTTACATTTTATCTTAACATAAACTCCTTCGTCGGGTCCTTAGATCTATCTTATGTTCAATCACCCAAAGGTAATCGTTTAAGATTAAGCCAATCAATACCTTTAATCACAAGGAAACGTATTGATGCCGATCTACTCAATTAATCAATCCAATCTACCACAAGGATAAACCGATTATTAATTGGATCCTCTTTTTACCAAACAAGTATTGTACACACCAAAGATTATAAAACCCAAGTCAGATCTTCAATATCTTCATTGTCTTCAAATCTTCTTAAATCTTCAATAAAACCTGCACACAATCACTTGAATCTCTTGTGATTAATTATGCACGAACGGAGTGCAGTTAACAATGGATTATCACAAGATCGTCTTTAGAACTAACAACGGTCTAAAGATCCTCAGAAACTACGAACTAGTTTGAGTGAATCTTATATCGAAGAAGATTCTCAAGAATAAACAAACTAGGTGCAATCAGATTTCAACCACCGTTAGTCAATCAAATCAATCGAAAACAAAGATAAACCGCAATAATCTAGTTTCCCACCAACGGGTCGTGCTAGAGCTTCTCAATCCCAAAGAACACTTTAAACTGAGCGCCCGTAAGAGATTTCTCCTAATTAGGTTACTCTCCTCTTCGAATAGGCGGCTATACCAGTAACAACAACAAAAGAGTAAATCTGTTGTTACGAAGGATTAGTTTGCTAGAAAGACAAACTTCGTGTATTTATAGACAAGGAAGTTTGGACACAAGGAATTTCAAAACGAAAATATTCTCAAGATATTCATAAAAGAAACAGATTCGGTTTTCATAATTCTGAAATGCTCTGTCCAAAAATAACCATCGAAATCTCTCGGAAAATCTAATTAGTAAATGCACATTACTAATTTTATAATTTCCCTACAAAATGAAATTAATAACCTTAATTAAAAGATTCTTAACTTACTTATGTTTCGATCCTGGGTTTCTCTTCCCTTAGCAGTTAAGGAATATCTTTGAACAATTATAGAAATAAACATTCACAACACGTGTTCAAAGTTTGTCGACATCTTAACTTTGTAAGTTCTCTTTCACACTTACAACCTTGAAACCGATTTTCCACACTTCCAAACAAGTTTAAAATTGGTTCATCTGACTTTTAAGAACTATGTGATTGATCAAACCAACATTCAATCACAATCATGGGTTTACGTTCTACCAAAACAAGTTTCGGTTCTACCTTCATGTGAGATCATGCATAGTCACACTAGCTTCCCAAAAGTTCGGTTGACTAGGTACTAGGATCGTTTCCCCACATATATATGTTATCTAACTTATATGTGTTGCACATGTCCATAGGATCGGTTCCCCTTTTCGCTATAAACCTTGCACCCCATACAAGGTTCGGTTCCCTTTGATGTATTGCACCCCTTATTAGGATCGGTTCCATTTCCCTTACAAGGATCGATTCCTTTCCTTACAAGGTCGGACATACAAAATCCGATCATACCACATGTGATTACTTAAGATCGGTTTTACTAATAAAAGTTATAATACATAAGTCGAGGCCTTTGTGAACAGTTCTACCAAGAACACAACAAGTTGTGAGCGGTTATACTCTATCACACATATTGGTTGTTCATAAGATATGCAATGAATAACAAAACCAATAACATCGGCAATTTCCTTTTCGATTCACAAACAAGTTTATGAACTTACTTCCTTAGAACACATGTAAACATTGTTCCCTAGGATGAAATCCTCACCTCATACCCATACATAATCACAATAGCATTCAAATGATTATGGCGATATCTTATCTACAAAGTTTAATGGTTAAGCAATAAATCTCGTATTGTATTCCTTAATACTATGTCTATCTAGAGTTCAAATATGCTTCGCAGTTATGTTTTCAATATGCACGACTTGAAAGATGTGTTAGGGAATGAAACAGTTAAAGTCAAATATCACTAACCTCAAGTGGAAGGATGATTGTTGTCGTTGTAGCTCCTTGCTTCTTCACATCTTCAAGTCTTCGTAATACTTGTAATGTCTTATATCCTAATACTTTCAAGCTAACATATACGAAGTTTAACTCTACTACATAATCAAGCGACTCTTAACATGAGTTTTGATTCACTAAAATATGACAACCAAACTTGACATACCAACGCTTGGTGAGTTCAACCGAGCCATACTCTAACGAGACTTTACCCTTAAGCTTTGTGCGAGTGGAAGTCTCTTCCTCATCCTCAGAAGAATCTTCATCATAGGCAACACCAATATCCAATCCTTCAACCTTCGCACACAGATAAAGATAAGAAATAGAGGCAACAATATTGTTAAAATTTTGAGTCAAAGTTCATTAGTCATCGAACGTAGAGCTTCCAGTGTGCCTCGTCTTCCATGAGCCTTAAAATCTTTCTTCAACTTGGCAACTGGAGGTAAGAAAATTAATGAAACACGAGAAAAGAAAATAAATGAAGTAAAGTTGGTGAAAAGGCGAAAACTAGAAAAACATACCATGACAACTCGCTCGAGGCCAATTGAATACCCAAGGGGAACAGACGGAAAAACCCTCGGGAGAGGATTTCCGATTTATCAACACCAAAACCAGTGATGTAGGGTCCCTCAAGGAGGACGGGATAAACTTCCCAACGATTATCATTAGAGTTTCGCGCGGTGAGGTTGGTCTTATCGTTAAAATCAACATCTCGCATAATCCTTTGATTCTCCGTGAGGCCATCTTTCCTCACCAGACGAACAGCCCAGCGGGACGACTCATTCTTCATAATCACAACTTTGTAATTAGCAAAGAAGCTTTAAATGAGTATAATCAGAAGGAATAATTTCTAGATCAGCGAACGCTTCATTTCTGTATTCTTTAGGGTAAAGGTCCAGCCGCACGACGAGCGAACTCCAACATAATTCTGATAGCATCCCCACTCAATTGAAAAATCGCACGCTTGAAATCATCATGAGACAAAATCTTATAAAATATAGGAATTCACAGATCAAGAAGAGGAATGGGGAGACCAGCGAGAAGTTGTCCCAGGGAGATGATGACCTTTTGATCGTTCCATTGATCAGTCTCAAACCATTTAGGGTCCTGAACGGATAGTTTAAAACCCTTATCTTTTAATTCAACTTCAAGTCTTTCAAAGTCTTGGACCATTATCCACCCTGCCTTGTGACCCATTGATCGTTCTTACAGAATGGGATTATAGACTATCAAGTTAGTTAAGATGATAAAGAAGACGATGTAATACTGTAAAGGGAGGATTGAAGCGATAGTTGGAACGAAGACGAAAAAGAAAATGTGAGAAAAGAAGATTCAAGGAAAAGATAAAAACAGAGGAACAACAACATTAAGAAAAGAAAAATTGCATATGATGAAGGAAAAGGAAGAAAGTAAAAAGAAGAAGATGAAAAAAAGAGGGAGTATTTAAAGGATTCAGTTTCCTTATGCGAGATTCGATTTTATGAACGCATTAATGGTTGAGAAGATATGAAGTGACGGTTGCAGGGATCAATCACAACGTATCCAAAGATAAGACGACGAGAGCGACACGTGGAGCAGTTAATCCCGAGATCTCGGGATGTTGTCAGTTAGGGAATATGAAAAGCGCATAGGGTGCGATAAGCATTATATAAAGGAGCAAGAATGTTTAAGACAAAATTTCTCTCATCGCACTTTCTTCGTCAAAGATCGCTAAGAGAAGAGGCAAAATGTAGGGGTTGAATATCGCACCCGTAGGTATCATGCGAAGCGGTACTATTATAAGGGAGCGAGCGCACTCGCACGTAGCATATTCCGGATGATGAAGCTAATGACGTCATAAGGCCACGAATAAAGTGTGGAATCTGTACGAAGTTAAAGAGTACGTGAGAAGACTCAATATACAGGTGCGAGGACATCGCACGACAGATCCAAAATAAGGGGCTTTATTAGCTATCCTCCACTATGTAAAAATTCTATATATAGGACCAACCACCCTTGTGTTAGAAGAGAGATCTTTTTTGGAGAGGGTGAGATAAAACTTTAGGAGAGAGAAAGTTATTTGCTTCCCAAGTTAGGGTTTTATCTCCTTTCTTTGTATTGATTTCTAAACTTAATAAAATTCTTTTAAGTGTTCTTCACAATGATTTCCTAGTTTGTTACATAGATTATCAAAGGGGTGTAGTAGTGGGATTTTCTACTACTACACAAGTACTTGATGAAAACTATATCTTATGAAGGTGAAGCACCGCGACTGACCAGGTTACTATGCAGCTCGGTAGATTTGTTCAAAGCAGTCGTATATGTTATCACCATCCAAGTTAAAACGAAATCCGGGTCTCGCGCAATGGAAAGTCTCATGATCAAACTGCTCATGGGAAATCCATACGTTGAACGTTTACGTGTTGCGGTTTATGAAGCCTAGCCTATTTTATGTCATGTCGAACCAGAATGGGAGCCAACTAGTTCAAAAAATTTGCAAACATGTGCAAAATATCTACTTGGGGGATCTATACGAAATAGCAGTGATAAACTGCGATAAGCTTGCTACTACGGAACAAGGATGTTTTTCTCTCAAAGATGTTATTGAATCCATAGATGACCCTCTCAAATCTCAGCTGTTGTCAATCATCATAGGCGAAGCCGTGTACCTTTCTAAACATAACTACGAGAATTTTGTGGTGCAACATGTTCTAGAGCGCCACTAATACTGCAAACCTTATATGCAATGAGCTTAGGGGACACTTTTTACAACTTTCTAAGGATAAGTATGGCAGTAATGTTGTAGAAAAATGTATCGAATCGAATGCAACCCATGTTGTAGTCTCGCAACTCCTCTATGATTGTGAACAACTTGTTGAACTAGCTCAAGATAAGTTTTGCAACTATGTCATTCAAAAGGCACTTAAGCTTTCAAAGGGAAAGGCACTGCACCAACTAGTTGACGTCCTGTGCAAATGTTCCGGCCAGCCGGAGAATCATCCAAATGGGAGGAATGTGTATAACTTGGTTAAAAGGATTTTATTCAAATTGCATTAGGGATTGTTGTTGTATGGGAATGTAAACTGGTTATGGGCGAAGCTATTGTAATGTGATGACCAATGTCAGATAGGCTCCATCAATGCTTCTAGATTCCATTTACCTTTTGTTTGCTTTCTAGCGTTATTGTAAGCTATATATTGTAATCATGAGTTTGTAAAACATTTTGATTACGAGGAATGAAATTTTGCTTAACCCCGAATTTCGCAAGCAAATCTCTTCTCTTATTCCTTTTGATTGGTGGTTGTGCATGGGACTGTGTCAGACCGATCCAAACTTGAACATACATAACGCGAGTAAAATACTTGAATTATTGTAAGAACTTGAATTATAGCTTTATAAGGTGTTTTACATGCATGCATTTTGTATGCAATCCGATAACCAAGCATAACTTGGACAATGCAGGGGAAAAAGAGAAGGTTGGCGCATGCACGGGTGGTCAGGGAGCCAATGATAAAAGAATATTTGAAGTTAACGGTGAACACCAAAACATATATCTTCATAGTTACATACTACAATTAGTAGTCAATTGTCTTTCTTCATTCTGCATTTGTATATGGAAAGCCAATTGTATAACGAAGGTTTGAAAGATTCTACAAAATTGATGTTTGAAGAAACATTTGGCTGCAGATTTCCCTCGACAATTTGTATCCACCCTGCCTTGAATGTCCTGCAATAAAAGATCAAGCCAAATTAGATACTGATAGAGTGATAGTTGAAGGCAATTTTTTTCTTTCATCTTTTCTATGAATCTCTCTTATATCAGCACCATATTCTGTCTTTCTGAGCTAAACGTTGCATGTTAAGTGGGAGACATGGTTACAAATTTCTGAGATTAAAAACCCACTGTTTATCATCATCTTCTTCTTCTTCGCCATTCCTTTGTCTGTAAATCAATTTTGGCAAGAAATGTATATGCGTTTTAATCCCCCTGCACATCCTGAGAGCATCCACAGTCGTGGAGTAAAACTAAAAATTTGGTCGAATATCCAAGCGCTACGGAGAGGAGTAAAGACCAAATCTCAGACTAAAACTAAAAACCAGAGTAAATTTAGTCTTTGGTTTAGTCTTTGATCGGGCGAAGAATGAAGGTTACGCCTGGTGGGGCGTAGTTCGAAGTTGCTCGATGACGGTGCGAAAAAAATATACCGCTTGATGGTGGGGCGTAACTCAAAGTTACGCCCAATTAAAAAAAAATGAAATGGGGGCGTAGTTCAACCCTTACTTTGATGATGGGCGTAGCCAGTGTGTTGCGCCTCATAAAAAGAATTTAGTTTTTAGTCATTTGCTGTGGCGTCGCGAAGACGGAGTAAACCAAATTTTTGGTTTTTTTTAGTATTTGGTCTTTGGGTTTAGTCGCATGATTTGATTCTCTGAAATAGGGAAAAAGAGAACAGAGGAGTTCGGTGGTCCCATGCCAGTAGACACTGGTGGGCCCGTGCAAAAAATTTACGCCGTTTTGAATCTGATCACAACTTTCGATGCTACGCCACCGAAGGAATCTGCAACATCACAGGGCGCGGTGGTGGTGATAATGTTTCTTTCAAAAAGGAAATGGCAGCTCGACATCCAAGTGAAGATATGAAGTTTTAGCAGAATCCTTCCATGTGTTCTGTCCTTTGGTTAGAAACCTTAGAGAATGTGGATGATAATGGTTAAGCTGCTTATAGTTGTTATTTTATAGATCTTGAATTCCTCGTTGAACCAGGGGTGCACATGGACCCGACCAAACCGCCAAAACCGCCCGATCCGACCAAAAATTAACCGAACCAATCCGAACCGAAAGAACTCTATGACACTGTACGGTAAATGTTATCTAAAACCGAGCTATCTACGGTGCTACTCGGTGGTATACATCTACCGACCGACCTCAATAAAAACAGACCGATCTAAGATATCAAAGGCTAAAAAAACCCTTGTACCCACGTACAAATGTTTCTCTTAGATATTCCCGTCCAGCCGCACCTTCTCCTTTATTCTTCCCATTTTCCTTTCGAGTAAAACTAGGGCTGGGAAGAGGCGACTCCATCTTCAACCTTCTTCTATCCCTCTTTATTAACTACAACAACCCTCACCTACGTCACCACTATCATCTCCAAGTGATGTTGAGTTTTGTTGATAATCAAATAGATTCTGCATGTAATGGAAAAGTCTGTTGATTTGATTTTTATAAGAAGGATTTGGTTTGGACTTGTTGATTGAGGTATTGCCAATAATGGGGTTTAGTTTGATTTCGATTATTTGATTGAATGTTTTAATTAATTGGATCTTATCAATGGGGTTTAGATTGCTTCGTATTTTTTTGATTGTTTTCGTCATTTGAGGTACTCTTATCAGTGGGTTCTAGTTTGATTTCATTTTTTTTTTTTGTATGATTTTGTGTTGTCATCATCCCTCCCGGGTGGATTTTTGTTTTACTGCTTTGTTTAATTTCTTTTGAAGGAGGAGCACTATCAATAAAAAGCTGATGATTTTCCTATGTTCTGTATATGAGATCTAAATTTCGTTTTGATCGGTGATGCTCCAAAACGAAAGAAAAAATTTGGTCGGTAAACTGGAACCGATCCACACCGAACCGATCCTGAATCGGGCGGTTTACAACCGATCTAAATTAAAAGTTCAGTACTAATTGGTGCAGATGAAAAAATAACCGACCTGTACGGTTCTCTGGTCGGTAGTGCTGAACACCGACCCGAACCGACCGTTGTGCAGCCTTACGTTGAACGCAAAGACTCTCTCTAGCCTGGCAGGAGTAGTAGTCTAGTTGATTTGATTTGATTTGATTTATGCAGCAGTGCACTCTTTTGTTGTAATTAAAGTCCATGGCATCGTCTAGTCTTTTCAAATTACTACAAAACTCAAATAAGTAAACTTTCTGTAATCTATATTCTTGATTCTTGAACCACATTATACAGGCAAATGTTAGCCATGTTTCCAAATTCCAATCCTCCCTCTACATAGTCAAAAGTTATTCTATTAAATGAAGTCCAGAAGATTGAACGCTCAACCTTTGAACACCCCATATACCAACAATTGGAGATCTATAACTTAATCATTTTCACTGGCTGAACAGCCACAGTTATAGTTTGGAAAGATGGATCGGCTTATAAGCCGCAGTTAGTTCTGAATTCAGTCTTGGTGCCAACCTGAAATTGCACATTAAGTAGTAGAACAGGCTTTGCGAAATAACATAACAATACTTACACTCACAACTTATTCCGAGTCTCATTAATGATCATATCATTTTGGATTGTTATAGTTTGCATATACAATAAGATCTCATGTCCTGGCTGACCTAATAAAACCAACCTTGTTTACCAAGTTCCAATTCAAAACAACATAAGACTGCAAATTCCTCAAACAATTTGTGTCTTCACCCTACTCTGAATGTCCTGTCAGTAAAAGATCAAAACAATATATAAGTACTAATAATACAATTACACAAACACCAATTTCAGCAGGTCTGATTTTTTAAATCGATTTCCATTACAGGATAGACCATATGCAAGCTGATACACTACAATTTAATAGGGTTGTTTACCCGTTGAACACAGAAATTAAAAGGCACTTGGTCCATTCATTTTTCTATGAGTATCTTCCCAAATATATGAGGACCATAAATCATCTTTCCCAGTCAAAAACTAGATAAAAATTCTGCATCTAACAAAATCATGAAAAAAGTATTGTGATTTATAGGATTTTAGACGGTAGAGAGTTCAGCATCACTGAATGATATCGTCTTTGTTCTCCATTCTCGATGGTAGTTCGCCAAACAAAATTCACAGCTTTCCATTGGTTGTTTCAAATTCAATACACGAGCAGAACTCACTTTTAAAACATAAACAACCAATACAAGTGAAGGCATGGGATTTATTAACACTGTCAAAAATGGATTAGCAAACACGATTTGTAGCAATGATAATGGCGCCGTATTTAAACATAAGGCCTGAAGGATAGGTTTTCTTTTAGTTTGCAATTGTTCCCAATCTTCCAATGCAAATTATTTAAAGTACCAAACTGACTAGGAAAAAGGGGAGAGAGGTCTGTTTGTGTCTAGTACCAGTCAACTGATATATGGAGCATACCGCAAAGTGCAAACTATTCAAAGTAAGAATAAATCAAATAGAATGAAAGCGAAATTACCGTGGCAACCCTCAATTACAGTTATAAAGACGCTGCTATTGTCATCCTCCTCTTCTCTCCTCCACAACAGTTCAATTCCATCCATGTGACCCATCCCAACCACAGCTACAACTTTCCTTGAAAACTTCTAAGGTTAGTAAACATAAACTTGTCTCTATCTTCAACTATCACCTTAAACTGTGCCATTTAAAGTAGATTCAACAATTTAGTATTGTTATCTCTCTTCAAGAAGAAAATTTCTAACACAAAATTATGTATATCATAATGCAAGCAAAAAGAATGACATTGATCTGTTCACGAGTATACTTTTACAGTAAAGAACGAGAAACTTGTGTTTCTTTCTTAAACTGGATGCCTTTTCCTGGTACAATTCAACTATGTACAATGTATCTCAGGGAAACTTCAAGAGTGATCAGAGATACTTACAATCTCTGGACGAAGATTTTTCAAAGAACTCTGCATTTCTTGCACAGAGGATCTTGTAACTTCGACTTCATTCCTTACTCTATCATATGTAAACCAAAGCCAGTAAAAAGAGGATACTTTAGAAAACTGTTGAAGCATATCCTGCAAATAAAGTTATAAATCGATTATTCCTGATCAAGAAAAATAATGAACCAAAGAGAAAACAAAGAAAGTAAGGATTAGTACATCAATATCTTGATCAATGTAGAAACATCTTGCTCCCACTCTAGAAGATTCTTCTATTGCAACCTGGAAGACATATCCAAGGTTATAATACGGAACGGATATGTTAGAAACAAATATAAGCAATAAGCAAGATCATATGCATTTCAAAGCTACATCAACAATTACCTTGAATTCCAGACCTGGAAATATACCATCTGCAAGCATCCGGCGATATTGACAATCCATAAAAAACTCACCAAACTTCCTGCACAGTCCACCTGGAGCTCTCATGGATTTGCGGAACAACTTGTAGAATGTAGCATTTTCAGGTGTCCAATTCATGATCCCCATGGCACTTTTCTTACACTGCTCAACCTGCAAATAGACATTACCATTTTGTTCCTTTAAATAAATCAAACAAGTTAAAAGCTAGAGTAAAGTAAAGAAACCTTGTGCAGACACATGTAAAATAAGTCCACCACAAAGTTCCTTTGCAGAAACTTAAGACAATGATTAAGCTCAATAACTATTTTTATCCAGGTAGAAACTCTCAATTAAAAGCTAGATTGTAGAATTGAATGATACATCGCAGTCTCCACCCTATTGGTAAGATACGATTGAAGGATACCAAGATAATTCTTAGGAAATGTGGGTTCGGAATGCAATAACAGTTATTTGCATTGCCATTTTGAGCCTCAGGTAAAGGGAACGTATTGATTGAGACTGTAATATGTGATGAAGATTTCATTCAATGTGAGAATGGCAATTTCCGTCATACAGTATGAAAAACAGTTTTCAAATTTCTGATTACAAGGATCCAAAGTTCCATTTAGTATAACCTACACAAAACCAGTGAATCGCAAAGCCAAACTCTTTCAACAAGATTATTATGAAATGAAATTTGCACCGGAACTAATATGATTGAGATTGTAAGAGAATAGCTATAAGGAGCTTCACCTACCGCAACTACATCAGGCCTTACATAATCGATCACCTACATTGTAAATGACATTAGACAGGCATCAGAGCATAAACATGTACAAAAAGATACATGAACCAATAATGTAAAATTACAAGGGAGAACAAATGTCCTCAAAGATAGACCAAAGCAAGGTCAATAATGTTACATTTTCATGAAGAGGCACAACGAAAGAGCACAAATAGCATCAGGATTTAAGGTCGAAACTCATTACATGAGAGATCACCCACAAGAAAACAGAAATAAGAAATTGAACATGCACATGGACATACACACATAGCAAAGACATCAGAAACAATTTCATTTTCCCGAGAAGAAGCTATAGAAGCAAATAGTGAGGGAAATAAAGTATATCAGACATTAAACAGAAAAACCTTTCTAACCATAGCTTGAGAACCTCTTCTTTCATCAGACAGACTACTTAGATGAAATATTACATTTGTACTCAATTTCTCATTCAGTTTAAAAAAGGGTTCCCCATTTCTGCTATCCTAACATACCCTAATCTTGAAGGGGAAAAGAAAGAAACAAATTTACCTTCTTGACAGTTTCAGCACTCTGTTTAGAAACATGATTAGTTCAATAAGATAGATTTGAGTCCCATTGATTGAATTGGTGAGTAGAACAACTTTACCATCAGTAGGGATCCCAGGAATACCATGTTGGTAATGACTTGTTTCATCTTGTGCAGAAGAAGAAGATGGTCGTTCATGGCATACACATCTCGATTTTTTCTTAAAAACCCTAAGTAGGTAATTGTGAATGCAAGAAGCCATGGTTGCAAATTTCTGAGATTGAAAACCCACTGTCTATCATCCTCTTCTTCACCATCCTTGTAATTAAGGTGCTCTTTGTGTTCTTTTGTCTGCTAATCGGATTTGGTATGATATCCATTTTCGTCCTGAACACTGGATACTCCTCAAAGAGGCAAAAAGCAAAGAAAAATGAAATAACGAGGAAAACGCAGGGAAACACCGTATCGGTGGTAGACTCAGCTGTGCAACTATAAGATGGATGGGCCCACACAAAATCCGACATCGGTGGGCCCTCACAAGAAAAAATCACCGCGTATGATTGACTGAGGAGTGGTAAGCAAAGTGCCGCCGGACACACGTCTAGTGCTTCCCAAAAACCAATACGCGGTTTACTTCTTTAGATCTTAAAGTAGTGTCAAACATCTGACTCGAACCCAGTCAGACACCAAGTCAATTGACATTATACAAACAACTGTAGTGCATCTTTTTACTGAACCACCCACCTTCATGCGGTGTGACATCAGTGAGCAAACACACAAAAAAAATATGAAATCACCTTGGAGCAGTGGAAACCAAGGATGGACAATTTTTTACAGATGCGAGTCTAGACAACTGATACGTTTTCCCTGTGTGTGGGGAAGAACGATTGTGTTTAGACAAGACCATTAACAAGATTCAGACAGAGCTAACAACTATGAACAATTTTAAAACATTGACACCTTTGAGGTAGTACGTAGCACAACCGATTGCTTGGCTAAAGAAACAAAAACATAATCCTTAATCCTGAGTTTCATTGTTGATCATATCAATTGTAACTGTTTGAGCCGTAAAGCTTATACAAAAAGAACATATCTATAATGTCTAACTAGTAAGGCCGCATGTGCGATCGCATTAATCCAATTAGTTCTTTATCACTAAATTTGATAATAATGGGAAAAAAAAATCTTAAAATAAAATTTAATATCCTTTTTATATCATTACATAGATAATTTAAAGAGCTTTCCGAATATATTAATTTTGCAAAAATCGTGTATTTTTAAAGATACTCCCAAGTTTTAATTTTTGATCTATTTTTAACTGTTAAATTCTCAATAAATATACAAATATTAACTAAAAGCTTAGTTAATGGGGTATTATTATCATGTGAAAAAGCTTCACCAAAAAGGGGTCTTTTTTTTATTATAGTATAAGATGTCCCAACTGTACCAAGAAATCCAAGTTTCTGTATAAGGTTCGACAGGTTCTTCAAAATTCATGTTCGAAGAAACATTTTGCTGCAGACTTCCATTATCCCCCGCAATCTAGAAACAAGAGTTATCCTGAGTATCAAATCTACAAGGGAAAGTTTTACTACTGTGCAAGGATTTGAGGGGATCAAAAGTAGAATGACAAACATTCCACATTGACATTATATACAGGCAAATGTTAGCCATGTTTAGTCAACCATCTTATCTTATAATATAAAGAAAAGAAGGCTCTTTTTGGTAAGAAGATCCCCTAAATTACTTAATTGTCAAAACATTTTCTTCCATATTTACATAAATACCATTGTTTTAAAAATAAATCAAAATTTTTAAAAACTTAATATCTTTCAAAATATATAGGATTTTTGTAAAAAGTTATATATTTGAAAGCTCTTTCAATTATCTACGTAACGAGTACAAATAAGAATAGTAAATTTATGTTTTAGGAAAAATTTCATGACTTTCAAATTTGTATTGTTGGAAAGTAAAATTCAAGCGCATGTGCATCGCTTTTATGCGTCCTACTAGTACTATAATAAAGAAAGACCCTTTTTAAAATTTTGGTGACTTTTCACGTGACAATAATACCCCATTAACTAAGTTATATTTGTATATTTACGGGGAATGCGAATTTGTTTAAAATAGATCAAAAATTAAAACTTAAATATCTTTAAAAATACACATCGGATTTTTGCAAAATTGATATATTGGAAAAGCTCTTAAAATTATCTATGTAATGAGTACAAACAAGGATATTAAATTTTATTTTAAGATTTTTTTTCTCCATTATTATCAAATAGGCATATTTATTTTATAAAATCAAATTAAAGACTTTTGGGTTGGTAAGTGAAGCAACAGTTCGAGCTCCAACTCCTTTACGAATAACTACACCTAACCTATGAAAATAAAGCTACCTGCTAAATTTCTTTGGCGTCATTGCTAACCAAAAATTCTTTAGACGCTTGAAGAAAGAAATAAAATCATCACTACGCTCTCCTAGAGTAGTAAAAGCTAAAACACCCAAACCATAGCCATGTGCAACACAATCAGACAAATATTTGGTGCGCTTGCGCGCGATTGCCTTCGAAATAGCCTGTATCCGGAAAAAAAAAAATATTACATTGAGATTAAAAAAAAAAAAAAAAAAAAAATTATCAAATTTGGTATTGTTAAAATAATCCAATTCAAGCATGTGCATCGCACATGTGGCCTTACTAGTTCTATAAGATGAAATCTAGAAAATTGCACCATTCTAATGCTCAACTGCCTTTGAATAGAAAAGAAAATACAGACTAGATCTAACTCTGGGGATATACCAGCAACTGTAGAACTGCCTTTGGGTCTTTGAAAAGCTACGGTGGACAAACCATCCTGTTACATCACATTTGCATAAATTTTACTTTTATTGGAAAGATAGATTGGCTTAAAAGACACAGTTAGTTCTGAATTCAGTCTTGGTGCTAACTTGAAATTGTTTACTCATATAAGCCACATTAGGTACAAGTTCCACCCACAATCTAGAAACAAGACTTATTCTGAGTGTCATTAATGATCAAACAACAAAGGCTGCAAATTTCCCAAACAGTCTGTCTTTCGCCTACTCTGATGACCTGTCAATAAAGATTAAAACAATATATAAGTACTAATGCAACTACACAAACACTGATTCAGCAGCTCTGAACCATCTGCAAGATGATACCCTGGCACAATTAGCAGGTTGTTTACCCGTTGAACACAGAAATTAATCAGAAGGCACTTGGTATGTACATTTTTCTATGAAAGTAAATCCTAAATATATGGAGTATGCTACAAAGTGCAAACTATTCAAAGCAAGAATAAATCAAATAGAGAGAAAGAGAAAGTACTGGCAATCCTCAATTACAGTTATAAAGACGCTGCTATTGTCATCCTCCTCCACTCGCTCCACAATAGTTCAATTCCATCCATGTGACCCATCCCAACCACTGCTACAACTTTTCTTGAAAACTTCTAAGATTCAGAACATAACTTGTCTCTATCTTCTTCAATCATCACCTTAGATTGTGCCATTTAAAGTAGATTCAACAATTTAGTT
>JAJJWW010015279.1:0-29874 GCA_023531295.1 Papaver armeniacum
CACTCATGGCAACCATGGCAATACGCAAACCGCCGCACCGCGCACTATGGCAATAACGCTAAATTCCAAGTCGCCATGCCTTTGGCTCCACGCTAAAATAATAGCTACTTCTAGGGTTTGCAAGACTTGGTGAATTCAGGGCCAACATGGCCGTCACGCCATCGGGCATACGCCAACACGTGCCGCAAGCCATATTTCTAAGCCATGGCGCTTGGGCTCACGCCTCAACATAGCGCCAGGCTTGCAAGACTTGCAACCAGGTCAACATGGCCGCGACGTGCCATGGTACATGCCAACACGTGCCGTGCCCATATTCGGTGCCGCTGCGCTCGCCCACGCCAAACATGTAGCGCCCAGGTTTGCAAGACTTGCACCAGGGTCAACATGGCCGCACGTGCCACCGGCATGCCAACACGTGCCGCAAGCCATATTTCTAAGCCGCTATGCCTTGGCCCACACTAAACATAGGGCCCCTAGGTTTGCAAGACTTGCAACCAGTCAACATGGTCGCACGACGTGCCATTGGCACATGCCAACACGTGTCAGCAAGCTATATTTATTTCTAAGCAGCTATGCCTTGGCCCACGCTAAACATAGCGCCTTAGGCTTGCAAGACTTGCAACTTAGGTCAACATGGCCGCACGTGCCGCTGGGACATGCCAACACGTGCCGCAAGCCACATTTCTAAGCCACATGCCTTTGGCCCACGCCAACATAGCGCCCTAGGTTTGCAAGACTTATAAACTAGGTCAACATGGCCGCAAGACGTGCCATTGGCACATGCCAACACGTGCCAACATATTTTCCAAGCCGCCGCTTGGCCCACACCCAACATAGCGCCCCTAGGCTTGTAAGACTTGCAACCAGGTCAACATGGCTTACACGTGTCATTCGCACATGCCAACACGTGTCGCAAAAGCCATTTCTAACATGCCTTTGGCCCACGCCAAACATAGCCTGTAGGTTTGTAAGACTCTTGTAACTAGGTCAACATGGCCGCACGTGCCATTGGCACATGCCAACACGTACGCAAGCCATATTTCTGCCGCTTATGCCTTGGGCCCACGCCCAACATGGGCCAGTTTGCAAGACTTGCTCAACTAGGTCAACATGGCCGCACGCGTTACTGGCACATGCCAACACGCGCCGCAATCTGCTTTCCAAGTCAGCTATGCCTTTGGCCCACGGCAAACATAGCTCTAGGTTTGCAAGACTTGCAACTAGGGTCAACATGCCTCCGCATCATTGTCACATGCCAACACGTGCCGCAAGCCATTTTTCTAAGTCGCTATGCCTTGGCCCACGCCCAAACATAGCGCCCTAGGTTTGTAAGACTTGCAACTAGGTCAACATGGCCAAGACGTGCCACATGCCAACACGCAATGCAAGCCATATTTCCAAGCCGCTTATGCCTTTGGCCTGACGCTTAAACATAACACTTAGGCCTGCAAGACTTGCAACTAGGTCAATATGGCCGCACGGCTACTGGCATACGCCAACACGTGCCGTGTCATATTTCTAAGCCGCTATGCCTTGGCCCACGCCAAACATGGGCCAGCTTCCCAGGTTTGCAAGACTTGCACCAGGGTCAACATGGGCCGGTGACGTGCCATTGGCATGCGCCAACACGTGGCTGCGAGCCATATTTCCCGCCATGCCTTGGCCCACGCCAAACATAGTTTCCTTAGCCTGGTGTAAGACTTAACTAGGGTTAACATGGCGCCACTGCACATGCCAACACGTGCTGAAAGCCATATTTCCGGGAGCTGCCATGCCTTAACTGGCAAACGCCAAACATAGCGCCACAGGTATCTCAGATATACCGACATGCTAAAACATCGTGGTAGCCTAACTTGCAAAATCAGGCAACATGGTCAGACATGCCACTGGCACATGCCAAAACACACACGCCGGTAACTCAACTTGCAACCGTGTAACCTACCACTAAGGCATTCAAGACATGCCATGCCACACACGCCGGTAGCCTAACTGCAAATCAGGCAAACCACCAAGGCATCTGCACATGCCATTGGAATGCTAAACACAGGCCAACGGGTGCAAACTGCGGCAACCCACCACTAAGGCATTTCCGCGACATGCCATTGGCACATGCCACACTGCCAACCACTAGCAAATGTTTGCACCCTGATGCAACCAAACACTCCCAGACACTCCAAGATGCAACAACACTGAGGATGCTGGGGATGCTTTAGGTTTTGTCATGGCCCAAAGATGCGTCAGACACTACGCTCACATTAAGAAGCGCAGGAATAAAGCTGGGCCAACAAAGAGGAAATAAATGGGTGAAAACGTTTTCGCCCATTAAACCATGCGCTTACCACCTCCTCCCATTATTTCACCCTTTACTCTCTTCCTCATGAGGCTAGGGTAGACAAGTCAATCTCGACTTGTATAAATAGGTCTTACTCTATTTCCACTGCATAAATAGTCTGGGCCAGAGAAAATACTACACTTACACTCAAAGGCAACTTTGCAAGCCTCCCAAAGCTTTCATCTCTCACAAGCTTCCTAAGCATTCTACTCTCTCGATGTCGAGATACTACTCCTCAACACACCTTTCTTTGCTTCCTCCCCAAATTAACCCTTCTCCTCCACTTTCATGATCAAGAGTCTGAACGGCCATTTCTTGGCTTAGCCGGACGAAAAGTATTGATTCTCTCGAACTATAAAGTGCCTCCATGCATGTATATTTGTTTAGGGTTTGAAACCGCCTTCTCACCACCTACCAATTTACTGCCAAATTTGTGAAATGGATGCTTCTATAAATAATCACACCATAAAGGGGAGGATTGATCTTTCTTTGCCATAAACATCTAGCCCTAGCTCCCATCCGTGAATTTCCTGGGCAAGGAAGCGTTGAGCCTGCTTATCAGTGCAATCTCTACAAACATGGATCCTGGCTAGGTCAGCTGGACAGCACTCTCGACTTCAAAGCGCACCACCAACTGGAGAGGTCCCAAGACCTGGTCGACTCGACACGCGGTTCGTGAGATCCTACGTCGTGAACATGGACCTCCGACGAAGGACGTGCGACACAAGATACTTCGACTTCTACTCGACCCAGTGGCTCTGGCCAAGTGATCCATGCTCCTCAGGAGGATCAAGAGCGTGGGACTAATATCCCAACGAGCGTGGCTCAAATCAATCTGGCTTCGTCACACCGACTGGAAGCCAGCGGACTCTGTGAGGCGACGGCGTTGATCAGAAAACTTGATGTGAATCGCCTAACTTCCATGACCAACGGATAAAACATTCCCTTCGCATCAACCGAATAGCACTAAACGTGATCACTTAGTTCCCGCACCTATCATGGACTCGCATGATCCTCTAAGATCCGCTGCAACAATATTGTTTCTACCGACGCATTTACACGACGGCAGGGAGTTACTGGCTACAACCGGCCTGCACGTTACGGCCTGCACAAGAAATATAGAGTTTCGGAGAGCGCTCACTGACACGCGCGCATCTTCCAATGTCATCACTTCCTCAAGACACTCAAAACTCGCCAAGCAGTGCGAACTTAACGAGATCGCGACGACAGCCCTACTACGACGACGGATTTTTGGGGCAACCAAACCAAGCACATACGGCTACACATCAACTTGAGCTCGGCAGGGGCCAATCCAATCTGGCATGAAGCCTGAAGTAACTGAAAAAGAACCAGATCACCATGGCATGATACTCTGGAAGGCCGTAACGCACAATCTCAAAATCGTCCCTTCTAACATACCACCAATGCCTCGAAAACAAGATTGGAACTCCAGGAACTGCTCGATTTCATGCCGCCTGCGCTCCCGTATGTGGCAATCGGGCTTTCATCATGAGTAGCACATGGGCCGAAGGAGGTCTGGGTAAGGCGGGCGACCAAGATTCATACGCTTTCTGCTACTAAATGGTATCGCTCGTAGATAGCGACAACCGGAGATACCCCGGCAGAGGAGACCCGCCCTTCCACCACGCATCCTCGCTGGTAAGGAAGACTGGGCCACTTCCTCGCCACCGGCGAATCTCCGTGCCCGCGCACTCAAGCTGAGAGGACACCTCAGTGCAAGACACAAGCAAAGGGGAAGCTCATACATTATAAACCACTGGGTCATAGGAAATTAGCAGGAAGACCACGGTCTTGGCCCTCCGCCTCCTGCCAAGGAATGTCTTCATAATAACTCAGAGAAGTCTCCAGACGCTCCCTGCAGGCTTTCGCAAGATGGGACCGACGCTTTAGACCACCCCACGAAAGCCTAACTGCACAAATATAGGGAATGAGGAATTTCGCGACCCATTCCGATCTGGGCCGTCACTTCTACATGTGCGATGGATCTCTAAAGCCATGGGACCTACCATCAAAGAATATTTACTGACGGCTTGCCTGCCTGGACTGCCAAGAAATGCCTGGCTTGATGGATGAACCGGTCACCCACCATCTCGCATGTGATAACCTTGGGATCCAAAATCCGGGTCAAGGCAAATTCCAAGATAATCTGCATACGAAGTGCAGTAAGAACAAATCCAGGTGGAGGTCCAAAATTACTAGCCGCCGGATTCATCAAAGCCTATTCACTCGCCCTACTTGGTTGGCCAAGTAACATTGCCTCTACAAGTAGCAGAAGAATGGCCGATCGAGGTTGCAGCTCGATTTCGTGGATTTGAGCCAGTGCTGCCCCAAAGATGATTTTCCGCTACCTGACATCGACATGCTGCAGGGAGGCACAAGGGATACGGTAGGGCCTCTCTTTCATGGATGGATATAGCTTACAGACCAGAGAAGACGTATGCGAGCACGACGCAAGCAAGATCGCTCAGACTTCCCTCTTTGAACTTCGGACAACTGTGACGTTTTCTTTATTTAAGAATTTGGCAAGAGTCACGATCGCGCTTATATGACTACCATCTTCCACGTAGCATGACGTACAAGCAAGTCGTAAGATTACGTAGAGGACGTGGCGGTTAAAATCAAAGACTTGAGCGATCATCCGGAACGCATCGCGCAAGGTTCAAAGATGCCGCAGGGATACAAGTCACATGATATCCTCCGAAACGCGCCTTCGTGTCTCTTCTGGAATGGGATTCTGGCGATGTCCAAGCACGCCAGAATGTAAGTCGTATCCAACTAAAACGCAAGCTATCCTCACGATGCGCCGCCACCACGAACCATAAGTAAAGGAGCTCCGCAGTTTCATGGGGCAAGGTAACCATTCTGCCGCCTCATACCGGTCGGGTAGCGACTCCACTACTACTTACGCGTCCGCACAGAAAGGAGCGACTCTGCACGATGGCCACGCCTCAGACAAAGCGACTATAAGATCCAGAGAACACCGTCCCTCTCCACCCATCGCGAAGCCTCCTATGCGTAGGAAAACCACGTCTGCGCTCTACACGCACTTTTTAGCGAGCACTGCACGTTGGAGCCTCTCGCACAAGAGGACGGCATAAGGAATGGAATTACCCAGCATACTATTTGTCAACTTAACGCCGAGAGACGCCGAACCCCGTGACACTCGCCATAGTGCTTTAAAAGGCATGCTTAGCACTCGATTGACTTCCACCCAGTGAGGTCTGGCACTCACTTCCTCTCCAATAAGGTGGTGCTAGTATCCAACCGACTCCCGTAAAGTTTCTCCGTCTCGAACTGGGCTTCCTGAGTAGGGAGGCCATGGGCTGAATGGCCTCGGCCACTCGCCGAGTCTGACATAACGTGCGTGGCGCCTCCCTGGGCGGGGCCAGGGCGTAGAGGTCATTATGCTATGACCGTTAGCGTGATTCCTGTGGGAAGAGGCTCATTAGATCACCACGAGAAGGATCTCTCCGGAGATCTTCCAGATATCTTTTAGTCAAAGCTGGGCAAATGCACACGGTTTCTGATTTGGCTTCTTCCACCTCAAGACTTCCACACGTAGAGGGACGGCGTGTCAGATTAAAAGTATCTCCCGGACTGGGAGCGGTCTTCTCGGACTCTTTCTGCTTAGGCTGGACTTCTCTGCAGCACCAATAACACCAAATTTAGGTACGATGTCTTCCTCATCGGATTAATCACTTCAGCCAAACAAGTCTGCATGCACAAGCGCTTGAGATATGTAGATGGAGATCTCTAAATTACTTCTATCAAATCCGTAACTGGATCTGTGCATCAAGGAATCCATCAGCATCGTAGCTGTATCGAGGGTCGCACACCATACTACTCAATTATTTCGGGCCTGGCTAACCATCACACATAGCCGCCCAGTGCAGAGCATAAGCATGCCGGGACCGCTTAGCCACACTAGCCTCGAGCCGCTATGGCTTCAAGGTAACCGAGGGAAACTCATGCCAAAGAAACTAACGGAACGAGAAGCTTCAATCGCGGCTTGCTAAGCAACCTCGAGAAAGCCAAGATGACGCAATCGGAGAACTCCGATCATTCAAGAACTCAACAACTCACCCTTTCAAGGGAAGGCTGTCGACCTTCAAGACCTTGGCCGACTTCTTTTGGCGTTTCTTGGTTTTTCAGATTTAAATCCGCATTTGATCTGCTCAAGGTGTCTCCCGGAAAGAGGAGTATTGCGCTGAATGGCTTGAACGTCTTGGCGCCGAAGTCCTGGATGGCATCAGCGGTAACCTCTCACCGGCCGCTCACAACGCATCTCTGATACGACATCGCGCGAGATGGAACCCAATCCCGATTGCCGCAAAAAGCGCGGTCCGCAACCGCTGCGCGCCCATGTCACCGGGCCAAATCCTCAACATCACCTATACCTGGGATCACCCAGTGGAGCCGGGAGCATCACTTCTCCCTTCGCGATAGCATTCCTTCCTACTAACAAAGAGGATGCTGCCCAAACCAAGACAGAGTCCAAATGGTCTCGGGGTTCCATGATGTGGGGCTTTGAGATCGGCAAGAGTCTCCGTGGGAGGTCTAGCTTAGGTGTCTGACTGACACAGAGGTCCCAGCGAGGCAGAGAAATGCACGAAGGCGAACACCAAGGCAAGTTGCAGAATATATCCTCGGCAGTATACACGTAGAGGTACTTCACCGCCCACTCATGGTAAGATTCGTACGCGCCACTTTCTGGCCGTAAAATGCCAGAATGCCGGGATCTCATGGGAACCCCATCCACGCTGCTCCAACACCTCCGTGCACGCACAAGTGAGCTGCGTGGCCCTTTTATAGCCGGGACTCGAGCACATCACCTGGAAGGATCAACTCCCCATCCTCAAAACGGCATGGAGTACGAGCACAAGTTGCCACCAGTAACTTAGCCCTTTACGCTGGTACGAGGCTGGCCCCGTCGAAAGGATCCACCTGAGCCACAATCGCTGGTTGCTTCATCAAGGTTGCTACATCATCCGCCGCTTTGGCGACTTCCAAACACATCATCACTCCTGACAACTGCAGACACCTTTCGCGAACAAGCAAGCACGTGGAACTAGCTTGAGAGGTATTGAATCAAATAAGTCTTCTACTTCATCTATTTATCGTCGGAAATGGGTAAGCTTGAAGTACTAACAAGACTCATCCGAATCCTCAATCTTGACCGATGAGATGACAATCCCTGCAACCCGGCATGAGTAATTGCACAATGGCCTCTGGGCGACACATCTCCTGTGAGTCCGACCCGGCTGCAAGGTCTCTACTCCCTGCGTACTGCATGTACAGACGCAATTCCTCCCAGTAGAAATCAAGATCCCATCCGCTCGTAATTCGATTGCAATGAGCTGGACTCTGGCGCTGGAACTGGGCCGAATCACTCCAACGCTGCACTGGCGGAACTCGGATACTCTAGACTCAAAAGATCTCAACTGGAACATGACTAAATACGCGCGAATATACAGAATGTGGATTCCAGGCGTAAGGACACATGCACATGTGAAACCCTGTATGGCTTTCGAGCGAAGGAGATCCGGTGCTAAAAACCGCCAAACACATCCAAAGAAGATTGATCAAAGACTCAAAGCTTTCTTCCTAAATGGGTTGTCGGCCGACAACCGCTGGAAGTATAGGACAGCAATGGCATCACATAAGATCATCAAAGAAGATGGGGGAAAGCTAGACAGAGACTTATCACTGAAATGGACTAAGAAGCGATTTACGCCTAATCATTCCCGGTAACATGCCGATCAAAAGTAACGATCAGTGCATTTTCTCCGCTTCTACTTTCTTTCTTACTGGGCTTATCGACTCCAATACAAAGCCAATGGATTTAATCTCTTTATTTTCTTCAAAAAAAAAAAAAAAAAAAAAAAGAGAAAGTGGAACCTTGAATCTTCATAATGCACCTGTATGCTCATCTAGTAAATTATAATCCCTACAAAATATCACTTTCTAATCTGGCCAAGGATATCTTCAGCCTCTACTTTCTAAATCTCTTTTAGTTAACCTCAATCTTCCGAGACTCAGGCCAAAATTTCTCTTCCAAAAAGATGGCTGCAAGGTGAATCACACCAGCAAGAATACCAAACACAATCCTCATAATATCGAGGGCGGCTGCAACCACTAACGCTAAATCAAAGATCTGCAGTAGATACCATGTCTCTCCCACTTTGACGGGTCAATTCGCAATAAAGACGGTAATGGACACTTTCCATCTCCACAATCATTATAAGATGGTCACATCACGGAAACCAAAGGCTGATTTAACAACACTTCAGCATCAACATCTCTGGCAATATGGCCATATGCTTTTCCATATCCTCGATAAAGTATTACGAATCTTTCCGCACTACGAAACCACCAACATTCCGATAATCGGAGGAGACACTTACACGATCCACAAAAATGATGAACCTCGCAGATGGTATTCATGACAAGAGAGCCTAAATCAGCACTCTCCAAATCCGCAACGCCAACAAGGTCCACTCTAAGCTAAAGGAGGAAATGACCAGGCTATCCTCGCTGATAACAGCTGATGGCATGCCCAACAGATATCTCGGCATGCTATTCTTTCCTCATTTACATGGTCAGCATTAAAGTGTGTGTCAACTGGCCAAAGAAGAAGAAAACATAATGGGTGAGTGATTTTCTTAACCTGGCCAATACATTTGTCGACGCCATGTGCAACTGACTTTCGCATTTCTTATCTCGAACTAACGTTAGAAGATGACTCGAATCAAGACATGACAAAGAGAGAAATCCAACAAGAAGAATCTTTCCCCAAATAAGGAATATGATGCGGTTTAATTGCATAAATACTTTGATTCTAAAAGGAAAGTGCTAAATTGAGGACATAACGCTTTCAGATTTTAGCATGAACAATGCCCCAATCAAGCCTACCTGAAGTGGAAGCAAAATAAGGAAACTTTGCCATCCGAAGAAACGCCTCTACACTTATATTCCCGAATAATGATGCGTGTCGTAACCACAACAAATTAATCAATTCCACCTAATTAACAAGTAATATAGTGTAGTCAAGTTCGTTCCCACGAGGAGCAAGAGATTCTAGTTGTAAAAATTGTCACAAAAGGGGGGTGTAAAGCAAAAGAAAGTAAACAAAGCAATTAAAAGATAAAGTTGAAAGCAATAAGAGAGACAAGATCAAGGAATCCTTCTTCTTTGCAAAATAATGATTCAAGTTATGTTTTTCATCCACATGTTATTAGTCACAGATTATCACCAACCGTAGGTAAAGCAGCTAGATCAGTGCTAAACCCCTAAATCCCTTGTATCACCGGATACGGAAGTGTTGATGGTGGTTTTTAAACAAGGGGTAAAACCGTAAAACCCCATGACCTAGTGTTACCCGCAACACATTAACTAAGAGCATTTAACTCAGGTGTAAATTATTAATAGGGGTACTTTTTCGAAATACCAGATTAGGGTTTTCAACACAGAACCCTAATTCCAAAACCAAGCCGCACCCTGCGCACCATGGCAGCAATGCCAAATAAAGCCGCATACTGCGCACCATGGCAACCATGCCAAAACAAGCCGCATACTGCGCACCATGGCAACCATGCCAAAACAAGCCGCATACTGCGCACCATGGCAACAATGCCAAACCAAGCCGCATCTATGCGCACCATGGCAACAATGCCAAAACAAGCCGAGATCTGCGCGCACCATGGCAACAATGCCAAACCAAGCCGCATATCGCACACCATGGCAACCATGCCAAAACAAGCCGCATCTTTGCGCACTCATGGCAACCATGCCAAACCAAGCCGCACTCTGCGCACCATGGCAACCATGCCAAAACCAAGTCGCATCTTTGCGCACCATGGCAACAATGCCAAACCAAGCCGCATATCGCGCACCATGGCAACAATGCCAAACCAAGCCGCAGCATCTGCGCACCGTGGCAACAATGCCAAACCAAGCCGCATCTTACTGCGACCATGGCAACCATGCCAAACCAAGCCGCACTCTGCGCACCATAGCAACCATGCCAAAACAAGCCGCATCTGCGCACCATGGCAACCATGCCAAACCAAGCCGCCTCTCACACCATGGCAACCATGCCAAGCCAAGCCGCACTCTGCGCACCATGGCAACCATGCCAAACCAAGCCGCACCCTGCGTACCATGGCAACAACGCCAAATTCCAAGCCGCTATGCCTTGGGCCCACGCCCAACATAGCGCCCTAGGTTTGCAAGACTTGCAACTAGGTCAACATGGCCGCACGTGCCATTGGCACATGCCAACACGTGCCGCAAGCCATATTCTAAGCCGCTATGCCTTTGGCCCACGCCCAACATAGCGCCCTAGGTTTGCAAGACTTGCAACTAGGTCAACATGGCCGCACGTGCCATTGGCACATGCCAACACATGCCGCAAGCCATATTTCTAAGCCGCTATGCCTTTGGCCCACGCCAAACATAGCGCCCTAGGCTTGCAAGACTTGCAACTAGGTCAACATGGCCGCTCGTGCCATTGGCACATGCCAACACGTGTCGCAAGCCATACTTCCAAGCCGCTATGCCTTTGGCCCACGCCAAACATAGCGCCCTAGGCTTGCAAGACTTGCAACTAGGTCAACATGGCCGCACGTGCCATTGGCACATGCCAACACGTGTCGCAAGCCATACTTCCAAGCCGCTATGACTTTGGCCCACGCCAAACATAGCGCCCTAGGCTTTCAAAACATGCAACTAGGTCAACATGGCCGTACGCGCCAATGGCACATGCCAACATGCTCGCTAGCTAGTTTCCCTAGCAAAATCACGGCCCTAACGGCCACGCATGCCATTGGCACATGCCAACATGCTCGCTAGCTAGTTTCCCTCTCAAGGTCACGGCCCTAACGGCCATGCATGCCATTGGCACATGCCAACATGCTCGCTAGCTAGTTTCCCTAGCAAAATCACGGCCCTAACGGCCACGCATGCCATTGGCACATGCCATTGGCACATGCCAACATGCTCGCTAGCTAGTTTCCCTAGCAAAATCACGGCCCTAACAGCCACGCATGCCATTGGCACATGCCAACATGCTCGCTAGCTAGTTTCCTATCAAGGTCACGGCCCTAATGGCCACGCATGCCATTGGCACATGCCAACATGCTCGCTAGCTATTTTCCCTAGCAAAATCACGGCCCTAACGGCTACGCATGCCATTGGCACATGCCAACATGCTCGCTAGCTAGTTTCCCTATCAAGGTCACGGCCCTAATGGCCACGCATGCCATTGGCACATGCCAAACCCACACGCTGGTAGCCTAACTTGCAAACCGTGCAACCTACCACCAAGGCATTCCGCACATGCCATTGGCACATGCCAAACACACACTATTTGGTAGCCCAACTTGCAAACCGTGCAACTTACCACCAAGGCATTCCGCACATGCCATTGGCACATGCCACACGCGCCACTAGCGGCGCCACTTGCACTCAAGATGCAACCAACACTCGAGACATCGACACAAACGGGGGATGCTTCTTTAGGGTTTTGGTTTGGCGGTCACATCATGCAGCGTACACTACGCTCACATTAAGAAAGCGTGAAAAGGAATAAAGCGGTCAAATAAAAGAGGAAATAATGGTGAAAATGTTTTCGCCCATTAAACTATGCGGTTACCACCTCCTCCCATTATTTCACCCTTTAATCTCTTCCTTCATGAGGCCAGTACGTTTCAATCTCGACTTGTATAAATAGGTCTTACCTATTTCCACCGGACAACAAGTCTCGGTCGGGAGAAAAATACTACACTCTCGGAAAAGGCAACTTTGCAAGCTCTCCAAAAGCTTTCATCTCTTGCAAGCTTCCGAAGCTTCCACTTTCTCGATACAAGTCGAGACACTACTCTCCCGGGGTATTCTCGGTCTCAACACCTTTCTTTGCTTCCCTCCCCAAATCAACCCTTCTCCTCCACTTTGTGACCGAACGACCATTTCTTGGTTTAGGCCGGACTTGTACAGATTGATCTCTCGAATCTATAAAGTGCTCACATGCAGCGCATTTGTTTAGGGTTTGAACCAGTTTCTCACTCACCTACCGAATTTACCGAAATTGGCAGAAACGATTTTTACCCATAAACAATTGGCGACCACAGCGGGAGGATTGATCTATCGGCTACAATGTCAGACTGTCGATCTCGTTCTTCGACCCGGATGTCAAGATGGTAGGGGAAGGCGACTCGATCCGACTCAACTACTGAGACGACCGGTTACGATTGCAAAAACTACACGAAAAGCTGGGACTCGTTGAAGATGCCACCGCGATTGGGGACTTGCGACTCGGTCAGGACTCAACTACCCACTGACTCGGTTACCAGTTGCAAAAACTACACGAGAAAACTGGGGACTCGCCGAAGATGCTATCAACGATTGGGGACTTGCTGACGATGCTACCAGCAAAGCCGCCTTTTACATGGAGAGGGGCGTGTTCACAAAAACCTATGAAGTGAGTAAACTTAGACTGCGCAAGACATACAATCTGTTTTTAGGCTCTTAGTAAAACCGTCATACTACTGAGTATTGTGCCTATTGCTAGCACACACTTTCATAAAAGCAATATTCCTTTCCCAAAACATAATCAGAGTCATTTTATCAAAACCATTCATCCCAGAAATAATCCAATATCCTCAAAAGCTAACATTTATCTATCAACCCAAGAAATCCAGGAAGACAAAAACCATAAACCAGGCGCTTTGTTTGCCTTTCAAAAAAAAAGCCACCTACCCATACGTGCCTACTTTGCACAAAAATAATTTCCTGTCACTATTGGAAGATGTTACTACAGTGACATTCGAAGAATTATTTATGATGAAGTATTTCCACAAGTTTATGAAAGGCATACCTATGGCTATGGTTTGCACCAAAGACAAGAAAACAATAAAACAAATTGAAAGAGAAACATTTGGAGTACATAGCTGGAATATGCTCGCCCACTTTATCACTACCGCGCTACCGCTAACACCATGACGTGATAACAAACATACGAGGTAAAAAGGGAGCCAACCCATTTCATGAGCATAACACTTTTGGAATTTGAATAAGGAAAGGATTTCTGTTTGAGCTACGTATTGGAAGAGGCAAGCTGGGCCCGCAAGAAAAAGTCCAAGCCAGCGCCCATTCTAAGACGATCCACCGCCTACCAGACGCGCATGCCAGAAGCTCCTACCAGACGCGCATGCCAGAAGCGCTTGCCAGACGTGCTTGCCAGACGCGCTTACCAGACGCGCTTACCAGACACGCTTACTGAGACGCACATGCCAGGCACACATGCCGCACGCGCATGCTAGCCGTGATACCACACTCTGTGCTAACGGTTTGCATCCTTCCGGCGCTAACATCTTGCGCCCTTCCCGGCACCATCCTCTCCCTTGAAACAGCGCCATGACTCCGAACTTCGTGATCAAAACCGTGTCATCTCGCACGATACACTTACGATCACTAGAACAGAGCCGCTTCCGCCACCCCAACGGTTCTTCAAGCATGGAAGCTCCAACCGTCACGAGAGACGCTACTCCACCATCGAGGGCAAGATCTTTGGAAGATCCGGAAGAAGCCGACCTCCTTTTAGCACTGTTGATTTGATGAAAAGACAAAATATACTTCAGCAGGACGTGCGTTTATAGATGAAGAGGCTCGCGTTTCTCTTAAACGCCCAGTAGAAGGGGATAAGCAATCCAATTTCGTCACACGTAAAGATCAGGAAAGACTTCTCCAAAATCGAAAGCAAAGGAAATCAACAACTCTTCTGAGTTCACGGAGACCCTTCTTCCATCAGGACCCGCACGACGGGAACTTCTCCCACAAAGTCGTACAGTCTATGATGAAACAGTTGTGTGAGATTCTATGTTTCTCCAAGGCGTAGCGTCAAGACATATTTGCACCCCTCAACTGCACTACATCAGGAAAGCAGGCGTTTCCATCCGGGAAGCCGTTCCCAAACCCCAACCTCTCATAGGAAGCATGATCGATAGATGGGCTGGAGACTCCCAACCCTCTGCTCTCTTGAGGGATGTCGAGTTTGACGAACGTGACGCGATCTCCGACTTCAAAATGGTAACCGTCAAGGCTCGAGAGTTGCAAGACGTTGTTTCAACGTTCTCTCCAGAAGTAGCTCCGCATCAACGTTCTCTCCAGAAGTAGCTACACATCAACGTTCTCTCCAGAAGTAGCTACACATCAACGTTCTCCAGCATCGGCTTCGCATCAACGTTCGCTTTAACGCCACTCCTTCCCCTGCAAAGGGTCATGCCGCCACACTTCCCGCCCGAGCTCCACCGCGGTAGCAATTACTACAAGGATGGAAACACGTAAACCATACTTGAGGACGGAAGATATACATGGTATCCCTTCTTGTCAAAGCTACGAAGAACGAGTCCACCAAAAATCCGTACCCACAACAAGGTCCTCTACTCTTCAAGGGTGCAAGCATAAGAACATCATCACCTCTCTGTATGAAGACGCCTTCAACACTTTACGAGGCCGCGGAGGATCCCGAGCCTCGCACTATCCAGAATATGTCATCATGTAATTTCGAGCATCCAAAGTGTCACATCCGGAGGAAGAGTACGATAGGCTTATATCAAATCCCGTGGAGGGGATTCAAGGCGATATAATGAAAGTAGGTCATGCATGGAGACTACCGGCGTAAGATGCTTTCACTCCCTCAACCAGGTTATTACCGATTTCAACATCATCACTATCGAGGTTTTACGAGCCACGGGAATTTCTCAACATGAATCCGTACATGTGCACCTAAAACTCAAAAGCACGCCAGAAGGTTACATTCACGTGTTCATACATTCCATCATATCAAACCGAAGTATGACAAGGGACTTCTCATTGCATCCCATTTCGTATGATAGATCCCTAAATCGGCGTCCTCCAAGTACGGCGATCAACAAGGACGGATTCGAAGGAAGGGGAATGACTAGGTCATCCTCGTCGATAACAACGACGCATGCTCCAACGGGATATCTCTTTGCACAAAAGGGAAATTTTCCATTTATACAACAACAATAAGCGGCGGTAAAGTGTACGACGGACCTCGCGCCCTTCGCAAAGAAGAAGAAAACATACCGAGAGAAATTCAACAAGAAGAACCTTTCTCAAACGAGGGAGATGATGCAGTTGCGTTGGGTTTGAATACAGAACCTCTAAAAATAAAAGGAAGCAATGAGGGACATAACGCTTCCAGATTTTTTTGGCATGAACGATGCCCTAATGGAAGCCGCACGTGAAGGAAAGCAAAATAAGGAAACTTTGCTGTCTAAAGAAACGTCTGCTCCCTCTTTATTTACATAAGTCACGCCTGCAAGCACGGCTTCCAAGTTGCACCGGCCCCACCAATTGCGCCGACCTCCCAATGGCCGCCCAAGTCACGCCTGCAAGCACGCAAGACTTCTACACATTGCTTAGGTCCCACCCAGCTAGCACACTCAGCTTCCCAACTCACGCCAACTTCCCAACGTCGCCCAAGTTGCGCCGGCCCCACCAATTGCGCCAACCTACAGGCACGCACGGCTTCTACACCTTGCGCCGGTCCCACCAGCTAGCACAATTAGCTTCCCAACTCACGCCAACTTCCCAACGTCGCCCAAGTTGCACCGGCCCCACCAATTGCGCCGACTTCCCAACGGCCGCCCAAGTCACGCCTGCAAGCACGCACAGCTTCCATATTGCGCCTGTCCCACCAGCTAGCACGCTCAGTTTCCTAACTCACGCCAACTTCCCAACGTCGCCCAAGCTGCACCGGCCCACCAATTGTGCCAGCCTCCCGATTTATGCAAAACTACCAGAGGCAAGGATTCCAAATCCTATTTATAAAAGGTCGACAAGCCTCCTCAATTCTCTTTACGGTTATTTGTTGATAGTTTGTCACCATCTTATGCTTACCTCGCAACAAAGCCCCTGTTCCGAGCTAGTTTGGGGACTTAATGTTGATGGTGGTTTTTAAACAAGGGGTAAAACCGTAAAACCCCATGACCTAGTGTTACCCGCAACACATTAACTAAGAGCATTTAACTCAGGTGTAAATAATTAATAGGGGTACTTTTTCAAAATACCAGATTAGGGGTTTCAACACAGAACCCTAATTCCAAAACCAAGCCGCACCCTGCGCACCATGGCAGCAATGCCAAATCAAGCCGCATATTGCGCACCATGGCAACCATGCCAAAACAAGCCGCATACTGCGCACCATGGCAACCATGCCAAAACAAGCGCATATTTGCGCACCATGGCAACAATGCCGAACCAAGCCGCATCTGCGCACCATGGCAACAATGCCAAAACAAGCAGATATCGCGCACCATGGCAACAATGCCAAACCAAGCCGCATACTGCGCACCATGGCAACCATGCCAAAACAAGCCGCATGCTGCGCACCATGGCAACCATGCCAAACCAAGCCGCACTCTGCGCACCATGGCAACCATGCCAAAACCAAGTCGCATACTGCGCACCATGGCAACAATGCCAAACCAAGCCGCATACTGCGCACCATGGCAACAATGCCAAACCAAGTCCGCATATCGCACCGTGGCAACAATGCCAAACCAAGCCGCATCTGCGCACCATGGCAACCATGCCAAACCAAGCCGCACTCTGCGCACCATGGCAACCATGCCAAAACAAGCTGCGCATCTCTGCGCACCATAGCAACCATGCCAAACCAAGCGCGCACTCGCGCACCATGGCAACCATGCCAAGCCAAGCGCACTCTGCGCACCATGGCAACCATGCCAAACCAAGCGCACCCTGCGTACCATGGCAACAACGCCAAATTCCAAGCCGCTATGCCTTTGGCCACGCCCAACATAGCGCCCTAGGTTTACAAGACTTGCAACTAGGTCAACATGGCCGCACGCGCCATTGGCACATGCCAACACGTGCCGCAAGCCATATTTCTAAGCCGCTATGCCTTTGGCCCACGCCAAACATAGCGCCCTAGGCTTGCAAGACTTGCAACTAGGTCAACATGGCCGCACGTGCCATTGGCACATGCCAACACGTGTCGCAAGCCATACTTCCAAGCCACTATGCCTTTGGCCCACGCCAAACATAGCGCCCTAGGCTTGCAAGACTTGAAACTAGGTCAACATGGCCGCACGTGCCATTGGCACATGCCAACACGTGTCGCAAGCCATACTTCCAAGCCGCTATGCCTTTGGCCCACGCCAAACATAGCGCCCTAGGCTTGCAAAACATGCAACTAGGTCAACATGGCCGTACGCGCCAATGACACATGCCAACATGCTCTCTAGCTAGTTTCCCTAGCAAAATCACGGCCCTAACGGCCACGCATGCCATTGGCACATGCCAACATGCTCGCTAGCTAGTTTCCCTATCAAGGTCACGGCCCTAACGGCCATGCATGCCATTGGCACATGCCAACATGCTCGCTAGCTAGTTTCCTAGCAAAATCACGGCCCTAACGGCCACGCATGCCATTGGCACATGCCAACATGCTCGCTAGCTAGTTTCCCTAGTAAAATCACGGCCCTAACGGCCACGCATGCCATTGGCACATGCCAACATGCTCGCTAGCTAGTTTCCCTATCAAGGTCACGGCCCTAACGGCCACGCATGCCATTGGCACATGCCAACATGCTCGCTAGCTAGTTTCCCTAGCAAAATCACGGCCCTAACGACCCACGCATGCCATTGGCACATGCCAACATGCTCGCTAGCTAGTTTCCCTATCAAGGTCACGGCCTAATGGCCACGCATGCCATTGGCACATGCCAAACCCACACTTGTCTGGTAGCCTAACTTGCAAACCGTGCAACCTACCACCAAGGCATTCCGCACATGCCATTGGCACATGCCAAACACACACGCTGGTAGCCCAACTTGCAAACCGTGCAACTTACCACCAAGGCATTCCGCACATGCCATTGGCACATGCCACACGCGCCACTAGCGGCGCCACTTGCACTCAAGATGCAACCAACACTCGAGACATCGACACAAACCGGGGATGCTTCTTTAGGGTTTTGGTTTGGCGGTCACAAAGATGCGGCGTACACTACGCTCACATTAAGAAAGCGTGAAAAGGAATAAAGCGGTCAAATAAAAGAGGAAATAATGGTGAAAAATTATTTCGCCCATTAAACCATGAGGTTACCACCTCCTCCCATTATTTCACCCTTTACTCTCTTCCTTCATGAGGCCAGGGTACGTTTCAATCTCGACTTGTATAAATAGGTCTTACCTATTTCCACCGAGACAACAAGTCTCGGTCGGGAGAAAAATACTATACTCTCGGAAAAGGCAACTTTGCAAGCTCTCCAAAAAAGCTTTCATCTCTTGCAAGCTTAGAAGCTTCCACTTTACGATACAAGTCGAGACACTACTCTCCCGGAGCACTATTCCGGTCTCAACACCTTTCTTTGCTTCCCTCCCCAAATCAACCCTTCTCCTCCACTTTGTGACCGAAGCAAGTCCTGGAACGACCATTTCTTGGTTTAGGACGGACTTGTACAGTTGATCTCTCGAATCTATAAAGTGCTCACGTGCAGCGCATTTGTTTAGGATTTGAACCAGTTTCTCACTCACCTACCGAATTTACCGAAATCGGCAGAAACGATTTTTACCCATAAACAGGAAGTTCTCGACTACCGGATTCTATTTACCAAACCACCTAGTAGTAGATCACTCTAGATGTAATTTAAATAAACGCATTAAGATTTATGAACTTATTAGGTTAATATTAGTAGTTAGACTCTTAGATCAAGGTCTACTTGCTAACGTTGTTTTCACACACAATTGCTCCACGGAATCCCTCCGCAAGGTCTTGTGTTTGCTACTTGTGTAAAGAGTCAAGAAACGATTACTTATCCCCTAACTTTCACTAGCTTTAGATCAAATTAACAAATCAATTTAGCGTGCACTCTAAACAATCTATCAATCAACCATGAATGTATAAACATTCCTATTAGTAAAAACAAACACCAAGCGCATCTGCGCACCATGGCAACAATGCCAAACCAAGCCGCACTCTGCGCGCCACCATGGCAACCATGCCAAGCCAAGCGACATCTTGCGCACCATGGCAACAATGCCAAACCAAAGCCGCATCTGCGCACCATGAAACAATGCCAAACCAAGCCGCACTCTGCGCACCATGGCAACCATGCCAAACCAAGCCGCATATCATGCGCACCATGGCAACCATGCCAAACCAAGCCGCACCCCGCGCACCATGGCAACCATGCCAAACCAAGCCTTTCTGCGCGCACCATGGCAACCATGCCAAACCAAGCCGCATCCGCGCACCATGGCAACAATGCCAAACCAAGCGCACGCTCTGCACCATGGCAACCATGCCAAACCAAGCCGCATCTGCGCACCATGGCAACCATGCCAAACCTAAGCCGCACTTCTGCGCACCATGGCAACCATGCCAAACCAAGCCGCACCGCATCACTGGCACCATGGCAACAATGCCAAACCAAGCCGCACTCTACCGCACCATGGCAACCATGCCAAACCAAGCCGATCTTTGCGCGCACCATGGCAACAATGCCAAACCAAGCCGCATCTACCGCACACCATGGCAACAATGCCAAACCAAAGCCGCACCGCGCACCATGGCAACAACGCAAATTCCAAGCCGCTATGCCTTTGGCCCACGCCAAACATAGCGCCCTAGGTTTGCAAGACTTGCAACTAGGTCGACATGGCTGCACATGCCATTGGCACATGCCAAAACGTGTCGCAAGCCATATTTCCAAGTCGCTAAGACTTTGCCCCACGCCCAACATAGCGCCCTAGGTTTGCAAGACTTGCAACTAGGTCAACATGGCTGCACGTGCCATTGGCACATGCCAAAACGTGTCGCAAACCATATTTCCAAGTATTTATGACTTTGGCCCACGCCCAACATAGCGCCCTAGGTTTGCAAGACTTGCAACTAGGTCAACATGGCTGCACGTGCCATTGGCACATGCCAACACGTGTCGCAAGCCATACTTCCAAGCCGATATGCCTTTGGCCCACGCCAAACATAGCGCCCTAGGCTTGCAAAACATGCAACTGGGTCAACACGGCCATGCATGCCATTGGCACATGCCAACATGCTCGCTAGCTAGTTTCCCCTGAAGCGAAATCACGGCTAGCGGCCATGTTGCCATTGGCACATGCCAACATGCTCGCTAGCTAGTTTCCCTAGCGAAATCACGGCCCCAACGGCCATGCATACCATTGGCACATGCCAACATGCTCGCTAGCTAGTTTCCTAGCGAAATCACGGCCCCAACGGCCATGCATTCCATTGGCACATGCCAACATGCTCGCTAGCTAGTTTCCCTAGCGAAATCACGGCCCCAACGGCCATGCATGCCATTGGCACATGCCAACATGCTCGCTAGCTAGTTTCCCTAGCGAAATCACGGCCCCAACGGCCATGCATGCCATTGGCACATGCCAACATGCTCGCTTAGCTAGTTTCCCTAAGCGAAATCACGGCCCCAACGGCCATGCATGCCATTGGCACATGCCAACATGCTCGCTAGCTAGTTTCCCTAGCAAAATCACGGCCTAACGGCCACGCATGCCATTGGCACATGCCAACATGCTCGCTAGCTAGTTTCCCTATCAAGGTCACGCCTAACGGCCACGCATGCCATTGGCACATGCCAACATGCTCGCTAGCTAGTTTCCCTATCAAGGTCACGGCCCTGTGACCACGCATGCCATTGGCACATGCCAACATGCTCGCTAGCTAGTTTCCCTACCAAGGCATTCCGCACATGCCATTGGCACATGCCAAGCACACACCCGGTAGCCCAACTTGCAAACCGTGCAAACTACCACCAAGGCATTCGCACATGCCATTGGCACATGCCCACACGCGCCACTAGCAGCCGCCACTTGCACTCAAGATGCAACCAACACTCGAGACATCAACACAAACTGGGGATGCTTCTTTAGGGTTTTGGTTTGGCGGTCAAAGATGCAGCGTACACTACGCTCACATTAAGAAAGCGTGAAAAGGAATAAAGCGGTCAAATAAAAGAGGAAAATAATGGTGAAAACGTTTTCGCCCATTAAACCATGCGTTACCACCTCCTCCCATTATTTCACCCTTTACTCTCTTCCTTCATGAGGCCAGGGTACGTTTCAAACTCGACTTGTATAAATAGGTCTTACCTATTTCCACCCGACAACAAGTCTCGGTCGGGGAGAAATATACTACACTTACACTCTCGAAAGGCAACTTTGCAAGCTCTCCCAAAAGCTTTCATCTCTTGCAAGCTTCCTAAGCTTTCACTTTCCATACAAGTCGAGATACTACTCTCCTAAACACCTTTCTTTGCTTCCCTCCCCAAATCAGCCCTTCTCCTCCACTTTGTGACCGAGCAAGTCTGGGCGGCCATTTCTTGGTTTAGGCCGGACTTGTACATTGATCTCTCGAACCTATAAAGTGCTCGCGTATCTTGACACATTTGTTTAGGGTTTGAACCAGTTTCTTACTCACCTAAAATTACCGAAATCGGCAGAAACGATTTTTACCCATAAACAATTGGCGACCACGGCGGGAGGATTGATCTATCGGCTACAATATCAACTCCAACTCCTGATTTCGTTTCCCGAACGTCAAATCCCAACATGGTGGAACTCGGATCCGGAGCAACCGAGAGAACATCAACTTGACGCATTCCCGATGTTGGCGTCTCCCCATAACATTGTTACTTCACCGGGTGACAAAAGCAACATCGAATGCACTCCTTCAAGTGTAACACCGCCTATCACTGGGGCCGCAGCCTTTGCCTCCTCTAGCGTCTCCGCACAACCCTCTAATCACGGCAACGAGAATATCACTGGTGTCACGCCCCAGTCACCGGGGCTAGGGCCGCCACCGCGACCCCGAATGCTTCTTCCGGCGCATGGCACCTCCGACAACTAAGGCTCCAATTACCCGCCGACGGACGAGAGACCGGAGGGACTAGAGGAAGTCGCCACTTACGTCACCATCGCCGATTTGATGGAACGACGAGAGACGCTCGCGAGCCCGGAGACAGACATGGTTTCAACACAAAAGGAGGTGCTCACCTTTCTCAAAACCACGGACAGAGCGACTACCCCGTGAGTCGCATCCTCGAGAACGCTTTAGAAACATATTCAACAACCCCCGATGGGCGGCACCTCGGCGAGGCACGCCTCCGCGGATGAAGAAACTCGCACTAGAGTCCCGTTGAGAGAAATCAACCACCAAATTTCGTCACGAGAGAGGATTTGGAACAACTCCTACGTGACCGAATCAAGCATGATGAGTTCGATGTACATCATCACCAACCCCTTACCCGTCCGAAATACTGAGAGAATCCCTCTCCCAAGGGGGTACTCTTCCCCTCAATTTACCCCGTATGATGGTAGGGAATGCACGCGAACATGTTTCTCGTTTCCTGGAATCCTTGGGTGAACATGAATATAATCACGTTCTTCGTTTAAGGGAATTTTCAAAATCACTTACCGGAAGGGCGTATACATGGTACTGTGACATCCCACCAAACGACATTCCCAACGGAGTAGCATGGTCACCGCGTTTCAGAAGTATTTCTTCGTGTGCGAACAAGTTACCTTTTAGGACCTCGGGAGAATGTACCGGTGGGATAACGAACATCCGAATGATTTCGTCAAAAGGTTCGGGTTCAAGCACTCCGCCACGACCCAAACGCGAGAGCAACAATTGGTAAACAGCGTGCATCAATGGTATGGTCCCGATCTCGCGCCCTGCTAGAAAACTTGCGTTTCAAACATTCTCGAACTCCATGAGGCCGCGGACGATCGCAACAAGACACCAAAGCATTCTGGAAAGAATAGGACAACTCGAAGGCCGAAGACGCACGCGAAACTCGCGGGGAGTAGGCGCCTCATCGACAAACAATTTAATGCGGCTCATCCTCCTAGTGAACATAGTGAACGAAAGAGGAAAAAGGAAAGCCGCAACTACGAGCCACCGGCCCGAAACGTGAAGCGCCGGCGCAGCGGGAACCCTCGCAACGGAAGATCGCCACTAAAACTCTTGTGCGGCATCGTGGGACCGAAGGAAATGTCCTTGATTTCCCATTCCCCATGGAGGAGGTGATTGACCTCCTAGAAGCACGGGTTCAAGATGATGTCATCGACCGCCACCGCCTAGACGTCCACCAACCGAGGTGAGATGGCAAATCCCAAATCCGCCATTACCACGGTTCGTTCACCACCCGACTAGCGATTGCAGTGATTAAGCATATTTTCAAGGAAAGGATAGAAGCGAGGAGAACTCGGCTAGGAGACGAAAGAGTGCATCGAGACCCACTCCCAATAAGAAGCTGCGGTTCCTGGGGACTCAGGTGCACGAGTATGCAATCCATGATGCGACATATATGCGAAATTCTCTATCTCTCAAGGTTCGGGCGCCAAGATATTTTCGCAGCTCTCAATCGTGTTGTATCCGCAAACGTCTTTTCTCCCCTCGGAATCCACGCCAAGGGCCCAAGCTTCCCAAACAAGCGAAGTGAGAGCGGGGACTGCCGACCACGTCCGTTTAAGAGTGCGGAACTTGACGACTCGCTCATCGACACGACCTCCCCACAACATCATCACTTTCAAGACACTAAAGGCAGCCGGATTTACAAAGCAAGACGCTTTACCTATTTCCGTCTCGTGATTAAGAGCTTGAGAGGAGAGGCTTTGAACGCGCATGGCTACATCAACCTAGAGATCGAGATAGGAGACGCTATAACGCACAGCCAAGTTCCACATCGTCAAAGAACTAGATCATGACATGATTTTGGGACGCTTATGGGCACTCGACAACAAGGCAAAGCGGGCGTATACCCTCTGCCGACATCCCCGCCCGAAGGGATTCCCAGACAAAACGTCCCACGGGTTATCACATCAACGAGCTATTGAAGGAACCCAAGCGTCCGAAGAGGACCCGTTGGCGCTAGCCCATGATTTTCAAATGCAAGTAAGTCGACCGAGCAACCTTTTACGCAACCGACCTTTTCTTTCCCCATTTGTCATGGGGACTCGGCGCAACAACCGACACAAATATTTGTCAAAAAATGTGAATGGGGAGCTGGACCATTCGAACACTTTGCAAGAAGCTTGGAAGCTTCTGGCGAAACCAACGAAGCCAAGGCTCAAATGGTTATACGACGTCTGAACCCGTTTTCAATCGGAGATATAGTGATTAAGGAAAGCTCGTTTCAAGTTGAGAGGATGACAGTAAAGATGGATTTGCCCGAGGAAGGTGAAGGCGAGCTATATCTCGTTTGGATACCCTTTTGGGAGGATATTGCAAGCTCATCAATACCGACACACACCCGAAGGCGTGATAGTTCACTCGCGATGGCTCAAGGAATCCAATCCCTAAAATCTTTGTATTTCCCAATCACTCCCTTTTCGGTACTTCCTTTCAATCATTCCTCTTAATAGCTGTACTTCCCCAGGATGAATACACCGTTTGTATTTTTCCCTGGAGATCTACCCTTTTGTCAAAAAAATAAAAAAAAATAAAAAAAATATATCTCTTCCCGAGCGAATCCTTCAGATATCAGAAGAACCCAGAAAACCATTGCAGAGCTATCATACCACAACCCCTTTTCAAAAATATATATATATGAAGCAAAAGGTTTACTGATGAAGAAGAAGGGAAAGATGTGTTTACAAAAAAAAAAAAAGAGAAGGGAAAAACATCAGGGAACTAAACGACTAACGAAAAAACAAAAGGAGGAACTAGCCCTCGAAGGACGGACGCAAGTCTCTTCGGGCAAAGCTATCTTCAAGCATTTCCCAAAGAATCCTTTCGGGCAACAAAGGTTCCACTCGAGCGGTTTTAGCGGCAACCTTAACATCCCATCCGAAGCGACCTGTGACAGGTGTCCTCCCAGACAACTATTCCAAAGCATACGCCACCATGACGCCTCCGTATCGTCAATAACACCTTTGGCATCAACTTCAAAGGTTGTCTCGCTCCTATCATACGCTCTTTCGAAAGTTTTCTCATTGGCGCTTGAAGAAAGTTTGTTGATTCATCCACATCAAAATCGAGAACCATGGCGTTCTCCTCAAGCGTCCACTGAACCCAAGGGGGTCCGAACATGCACCTGTTCTTCGTGGGGATAGATAGGAGGGAGGTCCTTAATAATTTCATTAGCTTCATGGAACAAGGATTCAACCCCGACCGATACCTCCTCAAGAGAAGAAGATCGATCTCCACCAATTGCGCCGACCTCCCAATGCCGCCCAAGTCACGCCTGCAAGCATGGGTTCCAAGATTGGACCGGCCCCACCAATTGCGCCGACCTCCCAATGCCGCCCAAGTCACGCCTGCAAGCACGAACGGCTTCTACACTTCGCGCCGGTCCCACCATCTAGCCCACTCGGTTCCCAACTCACGCCAACTTCCCGTCGCCTAGCCGCATCGGGCCCACCTGGTGTGCCTGACCTCGACTTGTGCAAAAAGGCCGAGGGAAGGATTCCAAATCCTATTTATAAAGGTCGACGAGCCTCCTTTCAATTTTCTTTACGGTTTCTTTGTTAATAGTTTGTCACCATCTTATGCTTACCTCGCAACAAAGCCCCTGTTCCGAGCTAGCGGGGGACTTAATGTTGATGGTGGTTTTTAGACAAGGGTAAAATCGTAAAAACCCCATGACCTAGTGTTACATGCAACACATTAAATAAGAGCATTTAACTCAGGTGTAAATAATTAATAGGGGTATTTTTTCAAAATACCAGTTAGGGTTTTCAAATACGAACCCTAATTCCAAAACCAAGCCGCATCTTGCGCACCATGGCAACAATGCCAAACCAAGCCGCATCTGCGCGCACCATGGCAACAATGCCAAACCAAGCCGCATCTTGCGCACCATGGCAACAATGCCAAACCAAGCCGCATCTCGCGCACCATGGCAACAATGCCAAACCAAGCCGCACTCGCGCACCATGGCAACCATGCCAAACCAAGCCGCATCTGCGCACCATGGAAACAATGCCAAACCAAGCCGCATCTGCGCACCATGGCAACAATGCCAAACCAAGCCGCTCTTCGCGCACCATGGCAACCATGCCAAACCAAGCCGCATCTGCGCACCATGGCAACCATGCCAAACCAAGCCGCACCTGCGCACCATGGCAACCATGCCAAACCAAGCCGCACTCTGCGCACCATGGCAACCATGCCAAACCAAGCCGCATCTTGCGCACCATGGAAACAATGCCAAACCAAGCCGCACTCTCGCGCACCATGGCAACCATGCCAAACCAAGCCGCATATTGCGCACCATGGCAACAATGCCAAACCAAGCCGCATCCGCGCACCATGGCAACCATGCCAAACCAAGACGCACTGCGCACCATGGCAACCATGCCAAACCAAGCCGCATCTTTGCGCACCATGGCAACAATGCCAAACCAAGCCGCACTCTGCGCACCATGGCAACCATGCCAAACCAAGCCGCATCCGCGCACCATGGCAACAATGCCAAACCAAGCCGCATACGCACACCATGGCAACAATGCCAAACCAAGCCGCACCCCGCGCACTATGGCAACAATGCCAAATTCCAAGCCGCTATGCCTTTGGCCCACGCCAAACATAGCGCCCTAGGATTGCAAGACTTGCAACTAGGTCAACATGGCTGCACATGCCATTGACACATGCCAAAACGTGTCGCAAGCCATATTTCCAAGTCGCTATGACTTTGGCCCACGCCCAACATAGCGCCCTATGTTTGCAAGACTTGCAACTAGGTCAACATGGCTGCACGTGCCATTGGAACATGCCAAAACGTGTCGCAAACCATATTTCCAAGTCGCTATGACTTTGGCCCACGCCCAACATAGCGCCCTAGGTTTGCAAGACTTGCAACTAGGTCAACATGGCTGCACGTGCCATTGGCACATGCCAACACGTGTCGCAAGCCATACTTCCAAGCCGCTATGCCTTTGGCCCACGCCAAACATAGCGCCCTAGGCTTGCAAAACATGCAACTAGGTCAACACGGCCATGCATGCCATTGGCACATGCCAACATGCTCGCTAGCTAGTTTCCCTAGCGAAATCACGGCCCCAACGGCCATGTTGCCATTGGCACATGCCAACATGCTCGCTAGCTAGTTTCCCTAGCGAAATCACGGCCCCAACGGCCATGCATGCCATTGGCACATGCCAACATGCTCGCTAGCTAGTTTCCCTGGCGAAATCACGGCCCCAACGGCCATGCATGCCATTGGCACATGCCAACATGCTCGCTAGCTAGTTTCCCTAGCGAAATCACGGCCCCCAACGGCCATGCATGCCATTGGCACATGCCAACATGCTCGCTAGCTAGTTTCCCTAGCAAAATCACGGCCCTAACGGCCACGCATGCCATTGGCACATGCCAACATGCTGCTAGCTAGTTTCCCTATCAAGGTCCGGCCCTACTATGCCACGCATGCCATTGGCACATGCCAACATGCTCGCTAGCTAGTTTCCCTATCAAGGTCACGGCCCTAACGGCCACGCATGCCATTGGCACATGCCAACATGCTCGCTAGCTAGTTTCCCTACCAAGGCATTCCGCACATGCCATTGGCACATGCCAAGCACACACACTGGTAGCCCAACTTGCAAACCGTGCAAACTACCACCAAGGCATTCCGCACATGCCATTGGCACATGCCACACGCGCCACTAGCAGCGCCACTTGCACTCAAGATGCAACCAACACTCGAGACATCAACACAAGCGGGGATGCTTATTTAGGGTTTTGGTTTGGCGGTCACAAGACATACGCGTACACTACGCTCACATTAAGAAAGCGTGAAAAGGAATAAAGCGGTCAAATAAAGAGGAAATAATGGTGAAAAACGTTTTCGCCCATTAAACCATGCGGTTACCACCTCCTCCGATTATTTCACCCTTTACTCTCTTCCTTCATGAGGCGTGAGTACGTTTCAAACTCGACTTGTATAAATAGGTCTTACCTATTTCCACCAGGACAACAAGTCTCGGTCGGGAGAAATATACTACACTTACACTCTCGAAAGGTAACTTTGCAAGCTCTCCCAAAAAGCTTTCATCTCTTGCAAGCTTCCTAAGCTTTCACTTTACGATACAAGTCGAGAACTACTCTCCTCAACACCTTTCTTTGCTTCCCTCCCCAAATCAGCCCTTTTCCTCCACTTTGTGACCGAAGCAAGTCCGGAACGGCCATTTCTTGGTTTAGGCCGGACTTGTACTGATTGATCTCTCGAACCTATAAAGTGCTCACGTGCGGCATATTTGTTTAGGGTTTGAACCAGTTTCTTACTCACCTACCGAATTTCAGAAATCGCGAAACGATTTTACCCATAAACAATTGGCGACCACGGCGGGAGGATTGATCTATCGGCTACAATATCAACTCCAACTCCTGATTTCGTTTCCCGAACGTCAAATCCCAACATGGTGGAACTCAGATCTGGAGCAGCTGCAGAGAACATCAACGCAGAACGCATTCCTGATGTTGGCGTCTCCCCCATAACATTGTTACTTCACCGGTGACAACGGCAACATCGAATGCACTCCTTCAAGTGTAACACCGCCTATCACCGGGGCAGAGCATTTGCCTCCTCTAGCGTCTGCACAACCCTCTAATCACGGCAACGAGAATATCACTTCGGGTGTCACGCCCCCGATCACCGGGGCTAGGGCCGCCACCGCGACCCCGAATGCTTCTTCCGCATGGCGTCTCCGACAACTAAGGCTCCAATTACCCCGTCGACGGGACGAGAGACAGGAGGGACTAGAGGAAGTCGCCCTTAAGTCACCATCGCCGATTTGATGGAATGACAGAGACGCCGCTCGCGAGCCCGGGCAGAACATGGTTTCAACACAAAAGGAGGTGCTCACCTTTCTCAAAACCCCGACAGAGCGACTACCCCGTGAGTCGCATCCTCCGAGACGCCTAGAAACATCTTCAACAACCTCGACGCGGCACCTCGGCGGGGCACGCCTCCGCGGATGAAGAAACTCGCACTAGAGTCCCGTTGGAGAGAAATCAACCACCAAATTTCGTCACGAGAGAGGATTTGGAACAACTCCTACGTGACCGAATCAAGCATGATGAGTTCGATGTACATCATCACCAACCCCCTTACCCGTCCGAAATACGAGAGAATCCCTCTCTCCCAATGGGGTACTCTTCCCCTCAATTTACCCCGTATGATGGTACAGGAATGCACGCGAACATGTTTCTCGTTTCCGGAATCCTTGGGTGAACATGAATATAATCACGTTCTTCGTTTAAGGGAATTTTCAAAATCACTTACCGGAAGGGCGTATACATGGTACAACAGCATCCCACCGAACAACATTCCCAACTGGTGGACTTGTACAGATTGATCTCTCGAACCTATAAAGTGCTCACGTGCAGCACATTTGTTTAGGGTTTGAACCAGTTTCTTACTCACCTACCGAATTTACCGAAATCGGCAGAAACGATTTTTACCCATAAACAGTTACATAAAAAA